>SJYC01129468.1:0-24691 GCA_006408675.1 Madoqua kirkii | reverse complement strand
GTCCCTTGGACTGCAAGGAGATCCAACCAGTCAATCCTAAAGGAAATCAGTCCTGACTAATCATTAGAAGGACTGATGCTGAAGCTGACGTTCAATATTTTGGCCACCTGATGTGAACAACTGACTCATTAGAAAAGACCCTGATGCTGGTGGGAAAGATTGAAAGCAGGAGGAAAAGGGGACGACAGAGGATGAGATGGTTAGACGCCATCACTGGCTAGAGGGACATGAGTTTGAGCAAGCTCCGAGAATTCGTGATGGACAGGGAAGCTTGGCGTGCTGCAGACCGTGGAGTCACAAAGAGTTGGACATGACTGAGCAACTGAACTGAGCAGAAACCAAGACCCAGAAGGACTGTCCTGTATAAGGGATTTACATCACCTCCTTACTGCGCTCCTCCTCACTCAGGAAGATCACTCCTCTCCAGGTGTGTGTCTCTGCCTAGTTTCTGACTTACTGTGCTCTTCCTCATTAGAGAGCATGTTCATACTGTTTCTCTCCGGGTGTGTATTTCTGCTCTGCTTCTGTTGAATAAACATCATTTCTCTGTATGCTTTCCCATACCTTTTGCTGTGTCTCTAATAAACTTTGTACCTGTTTTACAGTTTTCACCTCCTTGAAACTTTATTTTCAAATGGAGGAAAGAGGCAAGGTCACTTTAGTTCTAGCCTCTAGCCCCTGGTGGTCTGGTGGTTAGGACTCCTGGTTTTCATCCAGCCCACTCAGATTCAATTCTGAGGCAGAGAACTAAGATCTCTCTTCAGAACTGCTCACTGCTGTTTCCAAGATCAGTATTAAGTATATGCATACTGTTGTGCAACCATCACCACCACCCATCTCCAGAACTCTTCATGTTGCAAAACTTGGGTGGTCATATGGTAATTCTATGCCTAATCTTTTTACAAACCCCCATACTATTCTCCATATGGCTGCACCAATTTACATCCCCACCAGCAGCATAAAAGTGTTGCAGTTTGTCCGTATCCTTGCCAGCACTTTTTCTTCTCGTTTTTTTTTTTTTTTTTTTAACAGTAGCTGTCCTAATGGGTATGAGCCCTGACTTTTTTAATTTGCAGGATACTGAAAGGAAGAACCTTTCCTCTGGGAAAAGAACCCAAAAGCACTAGTGACAACCTGGTGAGTGAATTTTTTGAAAAGTGCCTCTCTGAATCCTACTTCAGCCATATTTTTCCATTTATCAGCTCCATCTTGATGAAGCATGAATCCCTGTCCTGAGCAAAGGATGTGTTTCATTTCTGGAAATTCTGTTTTTCAGCTTTTATCTTCATTTAAAGAAAAGTAAGATTACTGACCCACAGGTTAGTTGGTCTTCAAACAACTTTACACTGAGCATGTGAAGTCGTTGTTGAGCCCAGGAGAGTGAGGCAGAATGGAAACCTCATGGGCCCTGCCTTCAGGGATTCAGTTCCCAGTGGGAAAAAAAAGTTGAGTACAGGGGCTGAGCCAGACAGGAATGGGTGATGACAAGGCCTCTCTATGCTGGACATACACCTGGACCCACAGCCCACCTCCTCAGGCCACCTCCAGCACCTTGTTCATTTTGCTCTTTGGACCCTGAGCCCCTGACCTCAGATATACTTTCCTAAGAGACTCAGGGAATTTCTGCTTCTGTTCAGGGTTCTAGAGTCTCCTGGTTCCTCCTGCCAGCTTTTGTGTCAAGCAAGTCTAGGTCCAAAAGGCATTCCCAGAGATAGCAAAGGAACCCTTAGAGCTAGGCGTTGACACAAACCAACCAATCCAGAGCCCACTACACACCTGGGCCCACGGCCCACCTTCTCAGGCCACCTCCAGCACCTTGTTCATTTTGCTCTTTGGACCCTGAGTCCCTGACCTCAGATATACTTTCCTAAGAGACTCAGGGAACTTCTGCTTCTGTTCAGGGTTCTAGGGTCTCCTGGTTCCTCCTGCCAGTTTTTGTGCCAAGCAAGGCTAGGTCCAAAAGGCATTCCTAGAGATAGCAAAGGAACCCTCAGAGCTAGGCGTTGACACAAACCAACCAATCCAGAGCCCACACTCCTGACTATCTCGTTTACAACTCTCACATCACACCAGTGCTTCCCTGTCCTAAGTCACACCAGGGTCAGGTATCAGATCACTGGAGATGACCCAGTAGCCTGCAGCCTGCTGAAATTTTTCAAACACACGGCCCTAATCTTCCTCAGGGTCCTTGCCCTGCCTTGCCCATTCCTTTCACAGAAATCCCAGTAAAGGCTCTTGGCTACCCCTTCCCTCCTCTCTTTCTCTTCCTGACCAACCCAGTGCTTCCCTGTGTGGCTAAGGAAGCACTGCCTGGTGTGTTTGGTGTGCCCTGCCTCCTCCCATTTCTAGACACCTGTAAGTATAAAAGTCCACCTGCATTTCTGACGTCTTCAGTTCAGTTCAGTCGCTCAGTCATGTTCAACTCTTTGAAACCCCATGAGCCACAGCACACCAGGCTTCCCTGTCTGTCACCAATTCTCGGAGTCCACCCAAACCCATGTGCATTGAGTCAGTGATGCCATCCAACCATCTCATCCTCTGTCATCCCCTTCTCCGCTTGCCCTCAGTCTTTCCCAGCATCAGGGGCTTTTCAAATGAGTCAGATCTTCGCATCACGTGACCAATATACTGGAGTTTCAGCTTCAACATCAGTCCTTCCAATAAACACCCAGGACTGATCTCCTTTAGGATGGACTGGTTGGATCTCCTTGCAGTCCAAGGGACTCTTCTCCAACACCACAGTTCAAAGGCATCAATTCTTTGGCGCTCACCTTTCTTTATAGTCCAACTCTCACGTCCATACATGACCATTGGGAAAAATCATAGCCTTGACTAGACGGACCTTTGTTGGCAAAGTGACGTCTCTGCTTTTTAATATGCTGTCTAGGTTGGTCATAACTTTCCTTCCAAAGAGTAAGCGTCTTTTAATTTCGTGGCTGCAATCACCATTTGCAGTGATTTTTAAGCCTAGAAAAATAAAGTCAGCCACTGTTTCCACTGTTTCCCCATCTATTTGCCATGAAGTGATAGGACCAGATGCCATGATCTTCGTTTTCTGAATGTTGAACTTTAAGCCAACTTTTTCACTCTCCTCTTTCACTTTCATCAAGAGGCTCTTTAGTTCTTCTTCATTTTCTGCCATAAGGGTGGTGTCATCTGCATATCTGAGGTTATTGATATTTCTCCCGGCAATCTTGATTCCAGCTTGTGCTTCTAAAACCATAGCCTTGACTAGACAGACCTTTGTTGGCAAAGTAATGTCTCTGCTTTTGAATATGCTGTCTAGGTTGGTCATAACTTCTCTTCCGAGGAGTAAGCGTCTTTTCATTTCATGGCTGCAGTCACCATCTGCAGTGATTTTGGAGCCCCCCCAAATAAAGTCTGACACTGTTTGCACTGTTTCCCCATCTATTTGCCATGAAGTGATGGGACCGGATGCCATGATCTTAGTTTTCTGAATGTTGAGCTTTAAGCCAACTTTTTCACTCTCCTCTTTCACTTTCATCAAGAGACTCTTTAATTCTTCTTCATTTTCTGCCATAAGGGTGGTGTCATCTGCATATCTGAGGTTATTGATATTTCTCCCGGCAATCTTGATTCCAGCTTGTGCTTCTTCCAGCCCAGCGTTTCTCATGATGTACTCTGCATATAAGTTAAATAAGCAGGATGACAGTACTCCTTTTCCTATCTGGAACCAGTCTGTTGTTCCATGTTCAGTTCTAGCTGTTGCTTCCTGACCTGCATACAGATTTCTCAGGAGGCAGATCAGGTGGTCTGGTTCCCATCTCTTTCAGAATTTTCCACAGTTTACTGTGATTCACACAATCAAAGGCTTTGGCCTAGCCAATAAAGCAGAAATAGATGTTTATCTGGAACTCTTGCTTTTTCGATGATCCAGCGGATGTTGGCAGTTTGATCTCTGGTTCCTCTGCCTTTATCTTTTTACAGCCCTTTTAATTTTTATTAAAACAGGATGAACAGTATGAGACATTGTCATCCATCCTCTGTTTTCTCTCTTCTTTTTTTGTTGTTTTTACATCAACCTCATTTTTTTAATGCCAGTGTAATAGCCCACTGCATGGATGTATCCTGTTTAATTAAAAGTAGTTATACTTTTGTACCCAGTAAAAACCTTTCCCATTTGTTTGACGTAACCTAAGAACTTGATTTATTACCCCTATTCTAGTAATAGACATAGTCATTTCAGAGGTCCAGCAGGCCTTCCATGTGCCTTTCCTTTCACAAATAAGTCAAAATTAAAATGTCCGTTGCTCTATAATAGCCTCCTTGGAAGAAGGTATATTCCATTTGAGTATTTTTAATTAAAAGCACAACTCTTTTCTGTAATTTACATGTTCTTAAATCCCTGTTTCTTTTGTAATTGCCCTAATGTGTAGTATAAGAAATAGACGCCAATTTACATGTTCTTAAATCCCTGTTTCTTTTGTAACTGCCCTAATGTGTAGTATAAGAAATAGACGCCGCTTTATGTTTGCTCATGGCTGTCCTGTTGCCCTTGCCACGTACTGAAAGTCCATCTTCTGACATGTTTTTGAGATGCTACCTTTATTATGACTAACCTTCATATACGTCTGGAATTTAAGAAAACATGTTCCCTTGGTTGATCTATTCATCAGCCAGTATCGTAGCTTTTTTTAAAGGCTTTATATTTTTAAATAACTTTGTACTTATAAAAGAGTTAGAAAAATAAGAGCGTTCCTATGTACCCTTCAGTTAGTTTCTCCCAATGTTAACATCTTATATATCCATAGTGTAATGACAAGGACTAAGAAGTTAGCTCACTGATACAGTGCAGTTAACTTCATACTGTTTACTTATAATGGGTTTGCAGCACTAATTTAATATGACGTAGGTATACTCTTGCTCTTCCCTTCATATTTTACCTTTTTTGTTTTTTTTTTTTTTTCAGTCGTCTAGCTGTAGAAAACAAAAAAAATTTTATATAGTATTTATATTGGGACCATGTAAAATTAACTCAGGGAGAAATGACATCATTATGGTACTGAATTTTTAGCACGCAAGCAAGGTAGGTCTTTCCCTTTGTTGAAATCGACCTTTGTGTCTCAGAAGTGTTCCATAGTTTTCCTCATACATGTTTTGAACTCTGTTCAGTTTATGCCCGTTTTTTTAAATTATAGATAAGATCTTTTCTTCCATTTTATCTTCTATCTGGTTCCTCTTTGTACATGTAAAGGAAAGATTTCTGTATGTTTTGTACTTCACTAAATTACCAGATTATCTTGTAGTAATATTTAGTTGATTCTTTTGGATAGTCTAGTTATTTAATTGTACCCCTGCCGGTAGTATTCCTTTCTAATTTCATTCTCTGTGTTGACTGATAAAATGAGTAAGACCGGTAAAAATGGGCCTTTCCCTGACTTTAGTAATCTAGTGTATCTAGTATTTCCTCATTGGGTGGTGCTGGCTTTTGTGGGGCTGAAATGTATTATGTTAAAAAACTGTGCTTTTATATCCAGTATTTTCAGAATGGGCATTGAATTTTTAAAGCGTCTTTTCATCACCTTTGGCATGATTATATTTTTCTGCTGTGTAGCTCTATTAATGTGTTGAGTGATACCAATTTTACAATAATGATTTTTGTTGTAAATGTTAGGTTTTCCTTCTCCTGTGGTTAGTTTTGATAAAATACAGTTTCTAGTAAATTATCTATTTCATTTAGTTTTCAAGTTTGTTTACATAGACTTGAGCAAAGTAGTCTTTTATGATTCTTTTGGTTTCTTTTTGGATTGATATTTTCTTCTTTTTTCATTACCATCTAACAGTACTGACAAATACATCCTTTTAAAAATTCATTAAACCAGAATAAAAGCCGTTTAATTTTTTTAATCCCAAACTTCTTAATTTATAATAAAGAATCTTTCAGATTTAATTTTAATTGAATATCCCTTACCTACCTAAACTTTTCTGCCTCCTTGCATTAATTTCTTGGGATCCTTGTGAATTTGTTTCTAGTGAACATGTGGATAAAAGTCTAAATAACAGTCCTCTTACTTTCTTCTCCTCTACCCTACTTTTAAGGGATGAGAATCTGTTTAGTGCACACCCTGACTCCCTGGTGACTCAGAAAGAATCCACCTGCAATGCAGGAGACCTGAGTTCGATCCCTGGATCAGGAATATCTCCTGAAAATGGGAATGACTCCCTTCTCCAGTATCCTTGCGTGGAGAATTCCATCGACAGAGGAGCCTGGCATGCTGCAATCCAAAGAGCTGGCTCCCAAAGAGTTGGACAGGACTGAGCAACTAACCCTTTCACTTACTGAAAAGCTTATTTAGATCTTTGTATTCTCAGTAATGTGAAAGATTCAGAGATTTTTCCCATTTCATCAGATAAATTTTGAGGGTTTTTTTTATGATGCTGGGTGATTTGCATTTACGATATATTTGGTATGAAATTCTTGTGATTGTTTAAAAGGTTTTCTAAAACAGATTTATGATTTTTTAAAAAATATTGTGTTAAGCAATTTTGACTTAGATATGGCTGCAACATATTAAAAGGACATAAAGCAAAGTATTACCTCAAAACATCTTATTTTTCTCATAAAATTATATGAAAACATCCTGCTTTCTAAAGCAGAAATGACTTAAGTGTTTTGACTGGAGGGAGAGAAAAAAAAATGATGGGATGTTTTAATTGTCCACCTGAAGGGCTGAATTCTTTTCTGCTCCAGTAAAGAGCACTTTTAGTAGTCTTTTGCTCAGTCTGCCCATCTGGCTTTTTTTGTGATTGTGTATGGTTATAACCTGTGTCTTATCATAATTCCAGTAATTTTCTCTTTCCCGGTATTATTACTTTTTCTCTTATTTATACTATTTTAGTGGAAAATTGCCTGTTAGGCTTTTATTGGGAATGAGGAATTTTAGGGCTTACGTTACTAAATGCTGGCAGATCCCCACCTTTGTCAGATGATTTTTAATGTGCTGCCACTTTGTAGAGATGCTTATTAGTGATACGGTATAAAATAGATAGGGCTTCCCAGGTGGCTCAGTAGTAGAGCAACTGCTTGCCAATGCAGGAGATGCAGGAGACTGGGGTTCAGTCCCTGGGTCAGGAAGATCCCCTGGAGGAGGGAATGACAACCCACACCAGTATTTTTGCCTAGATCATCCCATGGACAGAGGAGCCTGGTGGGCTGCTGTCCGTGGAGTTACAAAGAGTCAGACACAGCTGAGCAGGCATGTACACAAAACAGATAAGTGATCCCACCTGTGGATTTCTCCTTTGTTTCTGATACACCTTCTCGGTCCTTTTTCAAAAGAGTTCACCTCTTGTCCATTGGTCAGAGGACTGAGGCTTATAACAGAAGATTAACATTAGGTCTTACTAAGGAAGTTACATTTCAAGTGTATTTTCGTGATATAACTTCACAGGACTTTTATTTTTAGACCATTCTTTTGTTTCTCAGTTCTAACAATATCCCTGTAAATTATATTAAAAAGGTAGTGAATGTCCATTTTACAAATGGTGAAATAAATTAAAATTCAGGGACAAAGGTAAAGGCATGACCAAGACTGAAATTAAGACCCGTATCTCCAAATACAAGTCTAGTGCTCATTCTTTTCAGTCGTGAAGATTTTGAGGGTGATCTCCACCACCCAGCGCTCTTGTCTCCTCCTCAGTTGACAGTGGGTTGCACCAGACTTATCGTCCCTAGCTGTTGGAGCAAGTATTGCTTGAGTACAAACTTTGTTATACTTTTTAACTCTTAGAGATAGGTAGAATTTTATTTATTCCATAGAAATTAAACTACAAAGAGGATGTGGGTCTTTGGAACTTCATTAGTCTGAACATAACTTCTAGCATTCTCTAATTCTTCCTCTTATTACTTGACTATCCTCTATATCTTTCTTTTCTCCCCTCTTCTTTCATGGTAATGTAATTAATAGCGAGGCTCTGCTTCACTTCTCTTTGACAGTCTCTACTCCTAAAATCATCCGGTTTCTTCAAGTGTCTTTCAGCCTCAATGTGAGCACAGTGGGTCCCGTGATACGTATGCCACAGCGTGGCCTATTATATTCATCCTTTTGGATAAATGTAATAGAATTTTATATTAGCAGTTATTATCATCTTTCTTTCCAAAAGATTTGAAGTCTCAATCCAATCCTTTCCCTTGTGTCTATTTTGTTAAATGACCGCCTTTTTAATGAGGCCTTCTTGGAACTTCATGGATAATGTTTAAGACTAGCCTTTTATCAAATGAAAAGGGGTAGACTGCAGTACTTAATCTCATTAATCCATTTGGGCTACAAAACTGTGTGACTATTGGACAAAATCCAGAAATAAATTAATATGACCAGTATAAATATATTTCTTATCAATAACTCCCTTTCCTAAATCTTGTCTGTAAGAGCATTTAAAATATCTGTGAAACCTCAAAAAAAAATTCTAGCTGATAGAAATCTTACCCACCTGTGAAAAGGCAGGTATTTTTCAAACACTACTGAAGTTCTCTTCTATTTTAAATCTTATTTGTCTTTAATTAAAACCCCCAGTATTTCATCTTCTCAGAAAGATGCTGCCCCTCGCACAATGTTGTTTTGAGACTGAAACTGCTACATTACACAGCTCTTATTAAATGTCTCTAAGGTTTTGTGTCTTTATCCCTTTCTTGTAACAAGCAGCCACTCTATTTTTCAGTAGTGAATTTCAAAATCCTTTTTAACCTTATAGGTCCAGGGGTAGCCAAGGATGGCTGCAGCTTCATATGATCAGTTGTTAAAGCAAGTTGAGGCCCTGAAGATGGAGAACTCAAATCTTCGACAAGAGCTAGAAGATAATTCCAATCATCTTACAAAACTGGAAACTGAGGCATCTAATATGAAGGTATCAAGACTGTGACTTTAAATTGTAGTTTATCCGTTTTTATTCCATGTTTCTTCCTGTAAACTTGGGGTTAGACACTTCACTTACTTAGAAGTATATTTTTTAAGTTAAGCAGTAATTTGTAAACTCTTTCTTGCAAAAGGTAACACTGATATTTTCAGTCCAAATGTTTTTAATTCATCCAGCAAATCATATAAAGAAAATGATAAAACCACAGTGACTAAGTAGTTAGTTTTTAGTTATTTTTAAGCTTAAAAATGAGAGACTAACTTCACCATCGCTATAGTGAGGCTCGGGGCCCTGTGTGATTCTAGCCTCGCAACTGTAGGATTTATCGTAAGGATTAAAACAGATCATAGTCACATCCCGAACCCCCTCAGATCCTGTCATCCATTATGTGCTGCAGTGACAGATCATCAAGAAATTTGGGGTGCCCTAATGAGAAGAGTCCTGAAGTGAAGATTAGTACCTGATTCTATTTCTGGTTTTGCCGTAAACTGAGCTACAGACTGTAGGATGCCCTTCCAGAATTAAATTGCTTTATTTGAAAAATAGTCATCTCACTAACAGATGATGTCCACAGCACTGCAAGCCGTGAAATTGGTTTGCTATTTAGCATTGAAAAGTTGTGATAACCTCCATGAAAAGTTATAAAATACTCAGTGTACACTGGGAAAATATGTTCTTATTTCAAAATAATTGCAGTTAAAACTTTAACTGTTTTAATTTCCAGTTAGGCAGATTTTCCTTTCACTGAATTTAATAGAACTGGAGGTCATCAACAAACTGTTAGCCCCTTCTCTTTTAAAAAAAATCCTTCTTGCTACATGTCTTTTCTGCGCCTTGGCTATTTTACCATCTGGGTTTCTGACCCTCTTCTTCCTGTCTGTTCACTACTCTTATTCCTTATTCATTTATTATTCTCTTCTATTTCTTTTTCCATGCATTTTGAGGTCTCTCTTATTCTTCAAGCTTCTGTGTATTAACTGAACTATTGAGCTGCTCCTCTTTTACCTTTTTATTCAGTATCATAGCAGTTTAGCCTTTTATTCATATGAACCTTTCTTTCTTTTTCTCTCTTTTCTCCCTTTCTTTCTCTTCTATCCATAAATCTTTTCTACTCTGTTGCCTATTTCTACGGCAGTAACAATGACAGATCTCCAAGATACCTCTCAAGTCCTTCCTTCATAAAGAAATATTTTTTTCTATAGACTATAAAGAAACATTATTTTTTTCTCCCCACAAACCATGAAAACAGCTGAATCAATTATGTACTAGGTTAAAAAAGAGTAGTTTGGTATTTTAACACTGATCAACATAATGTATCTAAAATTATTGTACATGACATGTGGTTTTAACAGTTTAAAGATACAAAATTTAGCTACCCAGCAGGACTAACCATTTATCTGCTCCAGAAGTATATTTTGTAGAGAATTCTTCCTAGCACACCTGTCTGAATGTCTCTTGTGCAGAATTCTGATATCCCTTTTAAAGTTTTTTCTTTTTTTTAACTGGAGCAAATCAAAACTTCATTTTGGTGAAACATTGTAACATACCTTTAGATCCATCTCCATGGATGGGAATGCTCAAGTCTGGAATGTCTCTCAGAGTAACAGTATAATTCAGGTCCTTAAATTTCTGTGATGGAATACCAGGTTGACCTTTTAGCAATGGGGTATAATATACATCATGAACATTAGTATTTAAGATATGTCTGAATTCAACTATGAATTGATTACTGCTCAGTGAGTGTTTTTACAGACATCCTTGCAAAGCCATCCACATATTTCTTCAGGATTTAGTGTATGGTATAGCAGTTATGCCCTTATACTGAAATTATTTATGTATCTCTCCTTTCAAGAAAAAAAAAAAAGCAGCAGCTTTATGGTATTAACAGGAAACCATGCTCTGTTTATTTTGTCTTAAAATATTGGTGTGTGAAAAGACACTTGGAAACATTGGAATTTACTACATTGGATTAAAGTTAATCTGAAGCAATGGTTATTTCTCAAAAAAATGACTTTTTAGACTTTGTAATACATCATATGATCTTGTATTATGTTTACTGATCATTCGTATGTAATCTTGTGGACGGTAAGGTGTGTCTCTTCCAACTAGATTAATTTCAGGATTTCTGAAATTTATACAGTAGTACCATCTAGTGGCAAAAGAGAATACTGCTTTGCTATTTATTACATGTCATTGATAGTATAAAAATATTCTGTGTGTGTGTGACAGTCAGGGAAATATGTGTACAGCAGTTAAGGAAATGTGAGCATTGATTCTATTTGAGAATATTAAGAAAATGTTTATTTTTTAGGTCTAAAGGTGGCATTGTGGTTGTGTTTAGAAGGAATCCCTTTTTAAATATACATGTAGAATTTTTTTAGGGAAAAAGCAGTATGATGACTGAGATTTGTTTTTCAAATAAATTTGGGTTGAGAGGGAATGGAGGAAGTGGTTATAAGTATAGATGAAAGAAGCCCATGGGTTGATAATTATTGAATTAACATGAGGATACATAGGAGTTCGTTACATTATTCTCATACGTATGTTTATGTATACACTTGATGCTTCTGTAATTAAAATAAACTACAGATTTTGTGGGATTTAGAATAAGAATGCAGCAATTATAGCTAAACTTAAGGGAAATTATATCCTATACTTTTTACTCCAGGGAAGGAAGTCAGTGTGATTTACTTTATAATACTGAGTATCACAGCATGATAAATATGGTGAAAGTCAGTTAGCTGCACAGTCATGTCTGCCTCTGCGATTCCTTGGACTGTAGCCTGTCCCACTCGTCTGTCCATGGAATTCTCCAGGCAGGAGTATTGGATTGGTTGACATTTCCTTCTCCAAAATACGGTGAAAGTATGAAGCATTTAAATTGAAAGATGGCATGGTGTAGAAAAATATATCTAGGTAAAATTTTAACCAACTATTTATATCTCTTGTACTTTAGTAAAATGAAATATTTATAAATTGTTTTTTTACTGTGAAACTATGTACATGGAAAGTGTCTTTTATTTTCAGAATGTAAGAAAAAAAATGAGAAGTAAAAATTCAAATTGGCATAGTTCATAATTTATTTAGAAGATTTAATTACCAAATATACTTTTATCTAGTAATAAAAAATATCAGTAACTATGTCATAGCGAGAGAAACAGAAGTGGGTCAAGTTGAAAACTCCCTGGAAATGACACAGTTACTCATTGATATTTTCTGTTCACTTATATGACCACAGTAATTTGTCTGTAATAATTAATTCTCTCATGGTTTTAAAATCTCAACATGTTTTTAAAATAATGTTTGATTATATGATTTTTAAAAGTCAGACTTCTAGAGTTAATATATACAAATGAGTATTCTCTCCTTTAAAATTACATATTAATTTTTAAAACTGTCATTTCTCAGAACATTCTTTTGAAATATTTTGTTTGGAATTGCTTTGTAGTTGTGAATAGCATTTTCTTTTAAAAACCTCTTTGAAATTAAGGACTTCTTTTTAGGCTGTTTTCAGTATGCAGCCCCAAGCAATTAATCAGCCCTACCGCAGCAACACTGATAAAAACAAAACAAAAAAAAAGAAAACACTGGATAAAAACAAAAACCATTCTTTTAAAGACATTGGAGAACTGTGAAATCATCAAGGGCTGTATTAACTAGAATTCCTAAGAGAAAAGAGCCCTTTCTAGATGAGCTGAGATCACCAGTAATTTTATTCCCAGGGGTATTTGCTGATTCTGGGACAGACTGATAATTAATCATTGGCACAGGCATCAAGACTCCACTAGAGGAAAGAAACTGTTGGAGATCTTGACAAACAGGCGGGCATATGTCAAGTATTGACCTTTAGAAGAGCTCCAAGTTTAACACTAGTTTCTCACAGTTTCTCCAAATACATGGGATGTTAGCTGAGTCTTGTTGAGGGGAAAGATGTTGAGGTGGACTAGAAAGCAGAACATGAGGAGGAATGTCCTGCTAAAGGAACACTTTCACATAGCAGGTCTCCTCAGTCTAAATTTAAGAGAAAAGATACATTCTAAGAACTCAGCAAACCAAATCAGATGTGAAAGGGAAAGTCACTCAGTCGTGTCCAACCCTTTGCAACCCCATGGACTATGCAGTCCATGGAATTCTCCAGGTCAGAATACTGGAATGGGTAGCCTTTCCCTTCTCCAGAGGATCTTCCCAACCCAGGGATCGAACCCAGGTCTCCCACATTGCAGGCGAATTCTTTACCAACTGAGCTATTAGGAAATCCCATATGAATTTCACTTGAACTGCATCTGCAACCCATTTTCAGTTATTGGTTGAAGGAAATCAGACCCCAGTGGTGGAAAGGGCAAACTCTGTAAGGGGAAACTCCAATCTCAAGTCTTTCTTGTTCTTCTATACATAATGACTGGCATACAGTTAAAAGTTACAAGAAATACAAAGAAATAGGAAAATGACTGATAACCAACAGAGCAAATAGGTAATAGAAGCAAATCCCAAGATGATCCACATATTGTAAGTAAGAGTCAAGGATTTTAACATAATTATTTTAGATGTTTTGAAAAAAATGATGTATTAAATGGATAAAGAGTCAGAAAATCTCGACATAGAATTGGAATCTATAATTAGGAAGAATCAAACTTAAACCTTGCTGGTAGGCATATAAAATGGCACAGACACTTTGAAAAACCATTCAGCAGTTTGTTTTAATCACTGTGACTAAGCATTTAAACCTCCAGATATATATTCAAAAGAAGTGAGTACATGTGTCCACCTGGAGATAAGTGTAGGAATGTACGTAGTAGCATTCTTCATAATAGCTTCCAACCTGGCAACAGCCCAGATGCCCGTCAGAAGGATAAGGGATGTATCAGTGGAGATGTAGGCATACAGTGGGCAGCTGCGCGGGATTAAGTAACTGGTACATACAGTAGCGTGGATGAGTGTCATAGAGACTTTGATGAGCAAAAACAAGATACAAAAGACTGTATACTGTGTGATTCCATTTATACACAATTCACAAGCATGCTAACTAACTGATAACAAAAAGCAGAGTACTGGTTACTTCTGGAGAATGAATATTGATTGGTAAGGGGCACACTAGAAATGTTCTGTGTCTTCCCTGAGTGGCGATTACATGGATACTTGGACTATGTACAAAAAAGAAGATTGGTGTGCTTTTCATATGTATGTTCTATCTCAGTAAAACAGAAAAGAAATGAGCTTAATTTCTGTTATGGAATAGACAAATCTGCTCACAAGAAAGTAGTAATGTTTTCATGCTGGATGGTGTCATCTTGAGACAAAGTAACTGGATCTATAAATTACTGCATTTTTTTGAGATTCGTAACTCAGAATTTACATGGATAATTTAAGAACACATTGGAATAAGTAGCTTTGCAAGATAGCTGCTTTGAAATTTTAATTTTTTTAACTTTAAATTTCAATAATTTTATTTACTTTATGGTAATTACTTTTACCAATAGACTTCTAGTCATATGTACAGAAACTTAAACTTACAAGGTATGTATATTTACTATTTTTAAAATTTAGGAAATACAGACAAAAAGAGATCAAACTCACCCATTAAAAAAAATTTTTTTTAACGTTGGTAGGTGGTGGACAGGGAGGCCTGGTGTGCTGCGATTCATGGGGTCGCAGAGTCGGACGCAACTGAGCGACTGCACTGCACTGAACCTTTGATAATATGTATATTTTTCTCTCTGTGCATTTTATGCAGGCATGCATTCAGTGGGATCATATTTTGTAGCATGCTTTTTAACACAGCCATCTTTTCGTGTCATCAAGGATAGTGTTTTCGTAGTTGTATAATATTCTGTTGTTTGGCTAATGCCATAAATTTATTTAATCCTTTATTGTTGAACATGCAGATTTACATGGCCTTTTCATTTCTATTGTTGGTGTTATTTTAATTTTTTCTTACTATTTTTAATATGTTTTTTAAAAACCAGTAATGTGCCGTTAATTTTCAAAAATGAAGTATATGTCCTCTGACATGCCAGGGATTTCTTTTAATTGTTGCTTTTGAATTCTTAAATGCTTGTACTTTTTCTGAAAACAATATTTGTTTTGGTAATATCTGTTGTTTTAAAATGAGAAAACCAAAAACAAAAATTGCTTGAAATCCCAACTTCTGTAGAATACTACTCACTGTTAACACCTGATGATAGGCTCTAGAGATGGATCGTGTATAAAGAAAGACCTGATCAGAGCTGTGCTTTAAAAGTCTTATTAATCTGTTAGTTCTGTGCAAGGTAAGACCATTTAAGAGGTTATTTTAGTAGTTTTGGTGGGGTCAACGGCCAGGATAATGACATAAGAATAGAAAAGAGGTGGTTAATAGAGCCTAGAATACAGAATTGATAACTGATCAGGGAGATGAAAGAGGTGAGGCTGAAGATTTGAGCCTAAAGGGAAGAGAAGGCTACCGCTGTTTAACTGAACAGATATAAGGCAAGGAACAGGATTTAATGGCACAGGGTGATAGCTTGGACGTTTCCATATACAGTGCATATCATCCAGACACACTGAATGGAAAGCATTTATCCGTCATAGTGGGAAAATGAGTCAGAAGTTGTGAGGTTAGGATTAGAGACATATCATTGATAGTTCCTTGAGAAAGGTAATTGTTGAATTGTTGACTAGGGATAATAAGAAATAAGATCAAAAGATCATTGAATTGCAAGCAGCAGTGGACGGAAGGAGGCTCAGGATCCTGAAAACTGCAGGTAGCCTCCAGTGGTAATTCTCAAACTTTATGGAAGAGAACTGTGTCCTGATGTTTATAGTAATCTACATTCCTTCAAGAAAGACATCCCTGTGCAAATTTATTTCCTATCTCGCAGTTGTGATACACTGACATAATTTCTGACTGTAAATAACAGTACCTCCACGTTCCCACATCTACTTATCTAAGCCTTTTAGCTTCCAACATGGTCTTTGAAGGTCAGATCATTAAGGTCACAGGCCATTTCTTATTGTTAACATAGGAATCCTTTTCTTAATGCTTCTAATGTGACTGTCAAGGTAAACCACCGACATAGTCGTTACTATATTTACTCTTCTTGACAGGTTTCCTTTTCAGTCTATTTATGGGTCCTTTTTTACATAGAGGAGCACTGCCCATAGCTGTAGCATTGTAACTGTTCAAATACCTTGTTGTGCATTTGGAATCCTACTGGGCCAGCAGAGATTTTGCTATGAACTAGAATGGGATACCTCAGAATATATAGAATGTAAAAATATGTATAAATTATTGTTAAGGAACATACAGAAAAACTAGTAGGAACTGAAAGTTTTTAATGTTCTTTGACAAAAATTTGTTTAGAGAAGGCTTTAGATGGGAAAGGAAGTGATGGATCAAAAGTTGGGAGACAGCATACAGTCACTTAACTGTCTGCTGAATATAAATCAGTGCACTAGTAGAATGTATCTATGTTTAGTATATAAATGCTTGGTATTGATTGGGGTGTTAAATAAAGCAGCATAATGTGTTAATTTGCTGTCATTCATGGCCATGTTGGTACAAGCTTAATTTTTGTGTCTTCAGCGAATCTTTAAGTCTCAGTCGGTCCATCTGAAAAATGAGAGCAATCCACCTTGTTCTGTTATTTCAGAAGTTACAAATAGTACATCTTAACTATTCTGTGTATACTGTATGGAGACGACTTGTAATCACCATTATCACAAAGTACCACTGTTGTCATTGGGCTATAATTATTTATAATTAGTAATAGATCATATATGTAAAGTACCTTGTTTTTTATATGTTTTCAGATAGATCTGAAATAACTTTTTTCCTAAATGCTAAGAAACTTAAAATCATATCTTCAAAGAGTTATGTAGAATTTTGTCATATTGAGATACTGTGTTCTTTTTTTACAGGAAGTACTTAAACAACTACAAGGAGTATTGAAGATGAAGCTATGGCTTCTTCTGGACAGATTGATTTATTAGAGCGTCTTAAAGGTACATTTTTTTTTAAATGTTTTAAGGTAAATTTTTTAAGCTCCAGTTGTCAACTTTAGGTGTATATATCCAAATAATGCCTCTCTTGATTAGAATGTTGGTGTTGGATTTTCTTAGCCTCATGCATTAGGATGTAATTTTTAAAGTACAAATATGTAAAAAGTCTATTTGCGTGTCATTTTTTCAGTTAAAACATTTAACTGCCTTTAAATAAACTATTTTATATACCTTTCTTGACAATTTTCAGCTCTTTCTGAAATGCATTGCTCTTCTGCCAGTCATTCAGTAGGTCTTTATTAAGCTTTGTGCTATAGACTGGACCCATTGCTTCATTTGAAGGAGTGCCTTTCTTTGCTCCATTGAGAATAGAAGTGCTTTATCTTTGTGCATACACACACACACACATACACACACACAGATTTTAAGCTATTTTTAATAGAATTTTGAAAGAATGTCTTTCTTGTTTTATTACTTAAAAATTCAAATGTCAAATCAGCTAAGTTTTCATTGTAATTGAAAATGGACAGAGAAATTACCTTTGGATCCCCAAGTATATTATTACCTAGTAGGAATCTAAGAAAGGACATTCTGTCTAATTTTTCTTTAACATACTTTTTTCCCACGGACTGATTCAAACTATCGTGGAGGGAAAGTTTAGCTATTCTATTCCTAAATAATTGTTTATCCACTCATATACATTTGTGGCTTTCTCTGATAGAAATCTAAAGTTGCAGGACTCTAAACCAAAAGATGAACACTTTTTTTTTATTAATGACCCGTATTTGTGTATATTGCACAAGGTCACCACCACAAGTGTACCCTTTGGTGCTTTGGTCTTGGGTTTTTTTTCAGGACATTTCTTTTATAGAACCAGTAGTCAGTGAATTTCTCTGAGTATCAGCATTTGTGATAAGGATTCTCTCTGTGATACATATATAAAATGTATTTATATATATATATATATAATGGTTTAACATTTGAGGGTTGAAATGTGAACCTAAGGTTTCATTATTAAAAGGTAATATTAATATAATCATATTAGCAACATTGTAGATCACTTAAAGCCGTTGTTTTATAAAAACTTGTCTGTATTTTATTTAGAACTTAACTTAGATAGCAGTAATTTCCCTGGAGTGAAACTACGGTCCAAAATGTCCCTCCGTTCTTACGGAAGCCGAGAAGGATCTGTATCTAGTCGCTCAGGAGAGTGCAGTCCTGTTCCTATGGGTTCATTTCCAAGAAGAGGGTTTGTAAATGGAAGCAGAGAAAATACCGGTTATTTAGAAGAACTTGAAAAAGAGAGGTAACTTTTCTTCATTAAGTAGTAAACTCTTATGCTCCTATGTTTGCTAGATTTTGTCATTTGTGACAACACAAGACAGGAATTCTAAGTGTGTGTGGTGGGTGATCATAAGCAGCACTTAGAGAGCATTCTCCATTTATTGTCTCGCAGCAGTGGATTACTGATTGTCCTGACCTTACATCTAAAAACGTGAAGGAGGCAGTTTCTTGGGATTCTAATGCTCAAATGCTCTGTACATTGAATAATGTACAAACAGTATACATAATCTCAGTGGCTAAAATATGTAACTGAGTTCTGATTGACTTTTCTGTTATCTTTTCAAATGAATTAAATAGCTACCAGATTCAGTATAAGCTGACTAGTTTCCATTATTAAACAGATGAAACAATTTATCAGTTTCAGTTTCTTAAAAAAATGTTGCTTGACACAGAATCAGTTCTTGTTTCTACGAGCTAGTATCTTAATTCTTTTCTTCTTGAACTTAAAATCATCTCACTGCAAGTATCAGAATATATAGTTACCAAGAACTTTGTCAAGCATTTTTGTACCTCCTATAAGATTATAATTCCTTTATGCATGATTGATACCATATTATATTTATATTCCTAAAAGTTCTATTAGACTTTCAAGAAATACTCAAATTTATAAATGTTAATTTGCATAAATGTATAAATGTATAAATTCTCTGAGACCTTGGTCAAGTCTTTTAAGTTTTTGTCATTTCCTTCTGTAAAATAGAAATATGGTTATACCTTGTAGAGTTATGAACAATGGATATTAACATATGGAAAATACCCAGCATATCTCATTGAGAGGCAAAAGACCTTTTACTACTTTCTCTCTGGTTTTAGATGTGACCATCTCTAAAAATAACAGTAATCATGGACCAGAAATAGTGTTAAGCTTTCTTTAATCTCTTGAGTTTAAATGAATCTCTGTTTCATATCTTGAACTAGGACTGTTTCTAAGAGTCTAGGAAACACTGTCCTGAAAAATCAGAAGCTAACTGGAGTGTACATTCTTCCCCCACTTTGTCCCCTTTGAGCGGTTAAGAGGCATGTGAGCATGCCAGTTTTCCTAGGAACTTACTTTGCTTTATGTGACAAAGCCTGATTTTATTCACAAAGAGTGTATGTGTGTGTGTGTAGTTCTCAATATCTTGTGTCCTCCTGGTTCTCACCATTGTTTGAAGGTAAATTTAGCCCTTGTTTATGATGTGACAAAATCTGTATTTTGTTCTCATACTTGATTGATAGTTTGAATAGGTCTAGGATTTATTTTCTTCAGCTTTTGAAAATGGTTACTTCTTTGATGATTTTACCCCCTCTGTTTTTCTACCGTTTCTTTCTAGACAGCCCTTAAGTCATAGAAACTATCTCTGTATCTTTTTTTCTTGTTCTCTGTATTACCTATAGATACAGTAAGTTTAAGTGAGATGTTAGAAAATAGTCAAGTCAGAACTCAAGCCCAGATCCATACCCTTAATTTTTCCCCCTTAATTTATATTTGTTTTTACTGTGTTGGGTATTCCTTGCTGCACAGGTGCTTTCTCTAGTTGCAGAGAATGGGGGCTTGTTCTGCCACACGGGCTGTAGGGAGCACAGGCTTCAGTAGTTGTGACGCGTGGGCCTAGTTACCTCTGGGCATGTGGGATCTTCCAGGACCAGGGGTCAAACCCGTGTCCCTGCATTGGCAGGAGGATTCTTAACCACTCTACCACCAGGGAAGCTCCATGACCTTTTGAACCTCACTTTTCCAGTTAAAATATGTTGTGAGGATGAAATCAGATATTTTTAAAAAACTGCTTAGCACTCTATGTCTGAAACAATCAAATAGTTATTGTCACATTAGCCATTAATACTTTTTAACAAATATTTAAATGCCTGATACATGTGCCATGTTCTTCTAGATGATCCTGAGTTAGCTAGAGGACTAAGAAGACATGAAATTTATGTCAGGTCAGTTTATTTATCTTCCTTGGTTCTTGTCTCATCGCAATCAAAATTCGGAGCAATGGACCAAAAGGTGTAGAACATCAGACAAGTTAGAGCTCAGTTCAGCTCAAGCAGACAGATCTTTTCTTAGTAAGATACTCCCGAAGGAGCCCTCCTCATCTTTCCTCTTGATCCCACTTGGCTCCCCTTTTATATGTTCAGTCTCCTCCTTTTGGTTATCTCTGGTGCAGAATAAGGCTTGTACCCACCACCAGCTCAAGCAGACAGATCTTTTCTTAGTAAGATACTCCCAAAGGAGCCCTCCTCATCTTTCCTCTTGATCCCTCTTGGCTCCCCTTTTATATGTCCAGTCTCCTCCTTTTGGTTATGCCTGGTGCAGAGTAGGGCTTGTACCCACCACCAGTCAACGAGAGGAATGCAAATGGTCATACACTCAAGGGCCA
The DNA here is from genome assembly GCA_006408675.1 of Madoqua kirkii. NCBI lineage: Eukaryota > Metazoa > Chordata > Mammalia > Artiodactyla > Bovidae > Madoqua > Madoqua kirkii. The sequence continues at coordinate 4,136 of SJYC01129468.1, read as the reverse complement.
ATTGATAGTTTCAAGTTATATAACAGCAGGCTGCATTGTTATGCCTTACCATATGTCTTCCCTTAATTCCATCTTATAATTAGTTGAATTATATATTTATGTACATCTAATCTACATCTACATCTGTGGTGTTGGAGAAGACTCTTGAGAGTCCCTTGGACTGCAAGGACATTCAACCAGTCCATTCTGAAGGAGATCAGCCCTGGGATTTCTTTGGAAGGAATGATGCTGAAGCTGAAGCTTCAGTACTTTAGCCACCTCATGTGAAGAGTTGACTCATTGGGAAAGACTCTGATGCTGGGAGGGATTGGGGGCAGGAGGAGAAGGGGACAACAGAGGATGAGATGGCTGGATGGCATCACTGATTCTATGGATGCGAGTCTGAGTGAACTCCTGGAGATGGTGATGAACAGGGAGGCCTGGTGTGCTGCGATTCATGGCGTCGCAAAGAATCAGACACAACTGAGTGACTGAACTGAACTGAGCATGTTCATGAGCCCTTAAGAGTCTCCTAACTGCCTGAGGTTACTTGGAGAAGCCCTGTGGTTGTTCTGCATCCACTGTGTACCTGGAGCCCACCTGCAGTAGTTGAAAAGTCTCTGTGGTTATTTTGTAACATCTGTGAGCTCTCATGGGTGGGTCTGGGATGTTCAGAAATCAGCTTGCATCCCTTTCAGCCAGGCCTCCCCTTGCTCCTGTCTAACTTCCTAGCTAACTATTACATTTTAAAGACCATTGACAGTCAGTAAACAAGCCTTCAATCTGCCAAACGATAAAGACCCACCAGCTTCTGAGCCAGCGCCTTGTTTCAGATTTGAGCCTTAAATACTGTGGTGTGAGTCATGATAACTCCTGTCAGTTAACCACGTGTTAGCACGTTGGCTCTTGACTTTATCATGCTGGCTCTTGACTTTGGCTTCCCAAGCAAGAGTATTTTGCCGGAGTTCAGTCTTAAACTTGATAGCAACAACTTGGCCCTATACTCCTTAATATTTTTCTCACTCCAATACCATTGCTAAAATTAGCTTATTCATTTGAAGACTTTTAGCACCCAGATCTTGATTAAATAATCCAATTTATTGAAGACTAATCAGAAAAAGCAAGAGAGTTCCAGAAAAACATCTCTTTCTGCTTTATTGACTATGCCAAAGCCTTTGACTGTGTGGATCACAATAAACTGTGGAAAATTCTTAAAGAGATGGGACCACTAGACCACCTGACCTGCCTCTTGAGAAACCTATATGCAGGTCAGGAAGCAACAGTTAGAACTGGACATGGAACAACAGACTGGTTCCAGATAGGAAAAGGAGTACATCAAGGCTGTATACTGTCACCCTGCTTATTTAACTTATACGCAGAGTACATCATGAGAAATGCTGGGTTGAAAGAAGCACAGGCTGGAATCAAGATTGCCAGGAGAAAGATCAATAACCTCAGATATGCAGATGACACCACCCTTATGGCAGAAAGTGAAGAGGAACTAAAAAGCCTCTTGATAAAAGTGAAAGAGGAGAGTGAAAAAGTTGGCTTAAAACTCAACATTCAGAAAACTAAGATCATGGCATCTGGTCCCATCACTTCATGGCAAATAGATGGGGAAACAGTGTCAGACTTTATTTATTGGGGCTCCAAAATCACTGCAGATGGTGATTGCAACCATGAAATTAAAAGATGCTTACTCCTTGGAAGGAAAGTTATGACCAACCTAGATAGCATATTCAAAAGCAGAGACATTACTTTGCCAACAAAGGTCCATCTAGTCAAGGCTATGATTTTTCCAGTAGTCATGTATGGATGTTCAAGTTGGACTGTGAAGAAAGCTGAGTGCCGAAGAATTGATGCTTTTGAATTGTGGTGTTGGAGAAGACTCTTGAGAGTCCCTTGGACTTCAAGGAGATCCATTTGGTCCGTCCTAAAGGAGATCAGTCCTGGGACTGATGCTGAGGCTGAAACTCCAGTACTTTGGCCACCTCATGCAAAGAGTTGACTCATTGGGAAGAGTTGACTCCCTCATGCTGAGAGGGATTGGGAGCAGGAGAAGGGGACGACAGAGGATGAGATGGCTGGATGGTATCACTGACTCGATGCACATGAGTTTGGGTGAACTCCAGGAGTTGGTGATGGAAAGGGAGGCCTGGTGTGCTGTGATTCACGGGGTCGCAGAGTCGGACATGACTGATTCAGAAGAAATAGCATCTCCCTCTATCCCTTGTTTCCTTGCCTTAGTCCTGGTAGGTCCTGCAGGTGCTCACCAGAGATCATTAAAGGATAGGGTCAGATCCCATTTTTTGGCTAGTTGTAATACCCAGCCTGTGAAAGGGGTTCAGGATTTCTGCACTGCTTTCTCCGCTCTTGTTGTCAAAAATGGAAGAGAGAGGGCAGCTTCTCATGGGTCAGCACCTCTGCCTCAGGTTGGTACATCATAACCAGGAGCTGGCTTCTTCCCATGAATTCCTTCCCACGAGGTTGCCATAGCAAAAAGGGAAGGCTTATTTCTTATTTTTCAAGTTTCTTCTCAGTAAAGAAAGTTTAGCAACAGTAAAACTTTCCACATACATGCATACATACTCATCAAGAAAATATAATCAAATAGAATTTTAAAGTATTAATAACAGAGTCAGAGTGGGGAATGACTCGGTAAGAGCAAAGCCCAGAAGCAGTAATAAAAAATATCCTCATATTCAAGTGATTAACTGAGAAAATACATTTATAACTGACAGAGTACTATCATTCTTTACGCAGAAGAGGTCCTGTAAATAAGAAAAAGCCACAGAAAAGGAAATAAAAATGGATTTTAAACTTGGAAAAATGTTTACCCTTACCCATACTAAAAGAAATCAAATTAAAACCTTAGTACTAGGGAATTCCCTTTTGGTCCAGTGGTTAGGACTCCACACTTCTAATGCCGCAAGCTGGGGTTCCATCTGTGGTTTGGAAACTAAGATCCCACAAACTGTGTAGTGTGGCCAAAAACAAGAAAGTCCATAATGATATACCATTTTTTAAACCCTAGAAATGTAAAAGAATCTTAAAAATTTGATAAAGCATTTAGATTGTCAAAGGTGGCAGAGCATAAATTGGTACAATACTAGTAAGGACAGTAAGTTAAAAATTTACATATCCTAGGAATTTGTCATCTGTACATGCTTGCATATTTGTACAATGAAGTTACATATAAGAATATTCAGTGAAGCACTATTTATAATAGCAAAAGATTAGAAAGACCCTAAATGGAGGAAAAAAAAGACCCTAAACACTCTCTAACATAGAACCAGTTATTATTTATTCTTGTATGGATTCATAACTATCTTTGCAGCTAGCAGAAAAACACATAGGACCTTTTTATATTCTGATACAAGAATGATCTGCAAGATAGACTTTTAAGTGGTAAAAAGTTATAAGACAACACAGATAATATGTTATTAATGTTTTAAAATGTACATGTACATAGACACACATATATTCTTTCATTTTTATAGAATGTCTCTGGAAATAAATATAAGAGAATAATAGTGGTCGCTTAGGGAAAGAGTCACACAGAAGGACATAGATCATATACTTGTTGTGAAAGTGAAGTCGCTCATTCATGTTCGACTCTGCGATCCCATGGACTGGAGTCTACCAGGCTTCTCTGTCCATGAGATTTTCCAGGCAAGAGTACTGGATGGGTTGCCATTTCCTTCTCTAGGGATCTTCCTGACCCAGGGCTCGAACCCATGTCTCCTGCATTGCAGGCAGACACTTTACCCTCCAAGCCATGCAGGATCTTTAATACTTCTTGTACTTACTGATTTTTTCCTCTTAACACTTTATTTTGCATTTACGTTTATATTGATCAGATACAGAGTACTGATACAGGTTGTTATTGAGGACATCATTGATTGCGTTGTCAGAAATTATGTACCAAGTTCATTTTCAGATTCCAAGCTAAGAAAATGTTTCTCTCCCTCAGAACAACCTCCTCTTATTACACAGTAATAATATATTTCTTATTTTGACCAATAAGAAGCTGAAAGCTACATGCAATAGTTCCCTATACTCTATAGATTTATTTTTTGCATAATTACTGCTTTTCTTTGCTGCTTTATTATACTTCTTATTCTTATATCTGAGTTTTATTAAATCTGTACTTTTTA
>SJYC01129464.1:0-13107 GCA_006408675.1 Madoqua kirkii | reverse complement strand
GTTTCTTAAAATGTTAAACATACAGTTAACGTAGTGATCCTCTTAAGATTTTATCTAAGTGAAATGAAAGCATAGGTCTCATAAAGACTTGTACATGAATATCCATAGAAACTTATTTGTAGTATTTAAAGCTGAAAACAGCCCAACTAGAAATATGATGAAACATCATACAACAACAATAAGAAATAACTTATTGCTAAAAATAACAGCATTGGAAAAAAAATCTCAAAATAATTGTGCTGAGTTAAAAAACACCAAAAAAATGTATATAGCATATTATTACATTTATATAAAATTCAACAAAATTGAAAAGGCATTTCATGAAATAAAGACAATAGTGAAAGAAAGCAGATCAGTGGTTGCCTAAGGACAAGGATGGGCTAAGTAGAGAGAAACGTAATACAAAGGGGGAAAAGAAGTTTAGAGGGCGCAGGTATCGTAACCATTTTGATTGTGGTAAAGATGTTCAAGAAATTTTCAACGTGGATTTATTTTCTAATTTAAGGAATGGAAAAGCATGTTTGGAGTGAAAGAATTCTCAAATAACTTAAGGTCTGAAAAGTGTTTGTCAACTTATTAGCCAAATAGCTTTTCTTTAAAGTGAATACTAAATCAAAATGTTCAAAATTGTTTTTATTTAATGTGGTATTGTCCTCTTTGCATTCTTGGTCATATTTTATAACTATTTCTTTGTATGCTACAAATATGCTTTTTTCTATACTATTAGTAATGTGCATCTCAAGTAAGGTCCTGCTTTTCACTTTGCCAGTCCAGGAGCCTGTCTGATTCTGATGTGAATCACTTCTAGGCACAGGTATGTGTCAGAAGTCTTAAATTTAAGGAACATTCTGGACTAGGAACCTACTGTTGGGAAAACAAAAAAGCAATGAGCAGTTATTGCAAATTTCACTTGGTAAGTCTAAGACTCACATGTACAAACTGGGCTTGTACAGACTGTTCTGTTACCAAAAAGTTTCAACCAATTCTTGTCCTCAGTTCTTTTTTCCTAATACCTCTTCATCCCTCAAGATCCCAGTCTAAGGTTGCATACCGGCCCACAGTTGACTCTGGTGAAATTGCTTCCTTTCTAGAAAGGTAAGTCATGTGCAAAACAGGCTGAGGTAAAACGCAGCAGTGGTTGGAAATAATGTTTGGCCTCCTGGAGAGTTTAGGAGATGCTGAGGAAGGAAAAAAAAGTAATTTTTAGCAATAAGGTATTAATATTTTTATTTAAGGTAGGTGCATTTTTTAACTGAATAGACAACAGTATAGGGTAAACATAACTTTTATAAGACTGGTAAACCAACAAATTCATGTGACTCACTTTATTAGTATTCATTTTTTTTGTGGCAATGTGGAACCAAACTTGCAATACCTCCAAAGTACATCTGTATGTGGTCAAGTAGGTTTGCTCTCTGTTGTGTCAAAGATGGTCAGTGGAAGCTCTAGCTTCAGAGTCCACTAGGCTTTTAAACAAGCATGTTGCATCTGCATGTGTGGGATAAATGATGTGAAAACCAATAGATCCTGCCGAGCAGGCTGCAAGCAAGAGGTTTGTGGGGGTTTTTTTGTTTTGTTTTGTTTTGTTTTGTTTTGACCACAGTAATCATCTTGCTTGGAACATCCTTTCATTCTAGGCCCTGCCCTCTGTGCTGAGCCTGAGTCCAAAGTTTACCTCACAGAGAACTCAAAGCCAAAGCTCAGATCCATATGAGGTTGTCTAATTGTGGCATGGGGCCCTGGGGAACAAACTCCTAGAAGAGGGGGCAGGGTGTGAGGACAACTGTGAAATGAACAGAAGTTGAAACTAAATGTGGATGGATGGTGGTTACTATGGTCACAAGATCATGAGTGGAATATATCATGTATCCTTCTGAGAAGTAAAACCATCCTCAGGATATGAAGGGGGTTAAACTTCCAACAGCTATGGAAGGCAAAGAGTCAAGTTATGCAAAGTTCCCTGCTTAGTAGATAGTCCCTCCCAGCCATGCCCTCTGTTGGCAGACAGTGAAAAAATTTTCCAGAGGAGGGCTCAGGCCATCAGTCCCTGGTTCATTTTCTGGTCCCAGACAGATATTCTTTAGGGAGAGGATTGGCCCCATGAGTTCTTTTCTTGAGATCAAATTCCCCAGAGCTAGTCAGAATGCACCAAGTTTGCAGATGGCAGAGAACCCAAGCCTAGGCCAAGTCTTACAGTTGCCATGCAATCTCTGAATGTGGCTTGGGGTGCTTATAGTAAGAAGAAAACAAGAGTGAGTGAAAACTCTCTCACCCCCATAATCCCTAGGGGAAAACTGGAGCTTATGTAAGGAAGCCTGAGCATCCTCAGAAATTATTATTGATATATTATGAGGAGCAAATGCACCACATGGGGAGGTTTCTGTAGTGCTATAATTAAGTTAACATGAAGCACAGCTAGCTGTTCCCCAGAAGTAACACAGAGTTTACCCTGGCCCCATCCCCTCTTCTCTCAGTTGAACCAGGGAGAAACAACTATGTGAACTTTCAGCATTCTTGCTCTGCATCCTCTGCCAGAGCACAGCAGGTTGGAGTGAGAGACACAGGGAATAAGACTGTACCTTTCTGCCATTGACACAACAGGGCAACTTTCACTGTTTGCCATGGTTCAGGAGTGACAGAACAAGGGTCATTTTAGTTGACTAGGTTCCTCCCAGCCTATGTCTCATGTTGCTGTTCGGTCCCTAAGGTGTATCTGACTCTTTGCAACCCCATGGACTGCAGCATGCCAGGCTTCTCAAATTCCTGACTATTGAGTTCGTGATGCCAACCAACCATCTCTTTCTCTGTTGCCCCCTTCTCCTCTAGCCCTCAATCTTTCCCAGCATCAGGAACTTTTCCAATGAGTCAGCTCTTCACATCTGGTAGCCAAAGTATTGGAGCTTTGGCTTCAGCTACCAATGAATATTCAGGGATAATTTCCTTTAGGATTGACTGCCTTGATCTACTTGCTTTCCAAGACACTCTAAAGTTGTCTTCTCCAGCACCAAAATTCAAAAGCATCAATTCTTCAGCACTCAGCCTTTCTTTTGGTCCAACTCTCATATCCATACATGACTGTTGGAAAAAACATAGCCTTCACTATACAGAAATTTGTTGCCAAAGTGATATCTCTGCTTTTTAATACCCTCCCTAGATTTTTCATAGCTTTATTGCCAAGGAACAGGAGTTTTTAAATTCGTGGCTGCAGTCAACATCTGCTGTGATTTTGGAGCCCAAGAAAATAAAATCTACCACTGTTTACAATTTTTCCCCATCTATTTGCCATGAAGTGCATGATGGGACCATATGCCATGACCTTACTATATTGAATGTTGATTTTTAAGCCAGCTTTTCACTCTTCTCTTTCACTCTGATCAGGAGGCTCTTTAGTTCTTTTAGTTCACTCTTATTACCATTAGAGTGAAATCATCTGCATATCTGAGGTTGCTGATGTTTCTTCTGGCAATCTTGATTCCAGCTTGTGATTCATCCAGCCTGGCATTTCACATGATGTACTCTGCATACAAGTTAAATAAGCAAGGTCACAAGCCTTTCTCAATTTTGAAAAAGTCCATTGTTCCATGTCTGGTTCTAAGTGTTGCTTCTTGACCTGCACATAAGTTTCTAAGGAGGCAGATAAGGTGGTCTGGTATTGCCATTCTTTTAAGTATTTTCTACAGGTTTTTGTTTGTTTGTTTGTTTGTTTTGGTGTGATCCTCAGAATAGAAGGCTTTAACATAGCCAATGGAGCAGAGGTTGATGTTTTTCTGGAATTCCTTTGCTTTGTATATGATTCAATAGATATTGGCAATGTGATCTCTGGTTTCTCTGCCTTTTCTAAATCCAGCTTGTACATCTGGAATTTCTTGGTTCACCTACTGATGAAGCCTACCTGAAGGATTTTGAGCATTACCTCACTAGCACGTGAAATGAGAGCAATTGTACAGAGGTTAGAACATTCTTTGGCACTGTCGTTCTTTGGCATTGGAATAAAAACCTTTTCCAGTCCCGCAGCCAATGCTGAGTTTTCCAAATTTGTTGACATATTGAGTGCAACACTTTAACAGCATCATCTATTGGGATTTGAAATAAATCAGCTGGAATTTCATTACCTGCATTAGCTTTGTTCATAGTAATGTTTTCTGAGGCCCACTTGACTTCACACTCCAGGATGTCTTACTCTAAGAGAGTGACCTCATCATCATGGTTATCTGAGTCACTAAGACCATTTTGCCTAGTTCTTCTGTGTATTCTTGACATCTCTTCTTAATCTCATCTGCTTCTGTTAGGTCCTTGCCTTTTCTGTCCTTTACTGTGTCCATCTTTGCATGAAATTTTCCCTTGGTATCTCTAATTTCCTTGAAAAGATCTCTAGTCTTTCCCATTCTATTGTTTTCCTCTATTTCTTTGCATTGTTCACTTAGGAAGGCTTGCTTTCCCTTTCTCCCTTGTCTTTCACTTCTCTTTTTTTCCCCCCAGCTATTTGTAATGCTTTCTCAGACAACAATTTTGCCTTCCTGCATTTCTTCAACCCTGGGATGGTTTCGGTCACTGCCTTCTGTACAATGTTACAAACCTCTATCCGTAGTTCTTCAGCTACTCTGTCTACCAGATCTACTCTTTTCAATCTATTTGTCACCTCCATACCTGAATGGTCTAATGGATTTCCCTACTTTCTTCAATTTAATCCTGAACTTTGCAATATGGAATGCATAATATGAGCCACAGCCAGCTCCAGATCTTGTTTTTCCTGACTCTATAGAGCTTCTTCATGTTTGGCTGTCAAGAATATAATCAGTCTGAATTCGGTATTGACCATGTGCCGATGTCCACGTGTAGAATAGAATTTGTCACCTCCATACCTGAATGGTCTAATGGATTTCCCTACTTTCTTCAATTTAATCCTGAACTTTGCAATATGGAATGCATAATATGAGCCACAGCCAGCTCCAGATCTTGTTTTTCCTGACTCTATAGAGCTTCTTCATGTTTGGCTGTCAAGAATATAATCAGTCTGAATTCGGTATTGACCATGTGCCGATGTCCACGTGTAGAATCATCTCTTTTGTTGTTGGAAGAGGGTGTTTGCTATGACCAGTGTGTTCTCTTGGCAAAACTCTGCTAGCCTTTGCCCTGCTTCATTTTGTACTCCAAGCCCAAATTTTCTCTGTTACTCAAGGTATCTCTTGACTTCCTACTTTTGCATTCCAATCCTCTAAGAGTAAAAGGACATCTTTTTTGGTTGTTAGTTCTATAAGGTCTCGTAGATCTTCATAGAACTGTTTGATTTCATCTTCTTTGATATTAGTGATTGAGGCATAGGCTTGGATTACTGTATGTTGAATGGTTTGCTTTGGAAACCAACTGAGATTATTCTGCTGCTTTTGAGAATGCCCCCAAATACTGTAGTTCAGATTACTTGGTTGAGTATGAGAGCAACTCCATTTCTTCTAATGGAATCTTGGCCACAGTGATAGATATAATGGTCATCTGAGTTAAATTTGCCTATTCCCATCCATTTTTCATTCACTGATTCCTAAAATGTCACTGTTCACATTTGCTATCTCCTGTTTGACCATGTCCAAGTTGCCTTGATTCATGAACCTAACATTCCAATTTCTTATGCAATATTGTTCCTTACAGCATCAGAATTTACTTTCACCACCAGACACATCTACCACACAACACTATCATTTCCACTTTGGCCCAGCCTCTTCATTCTTTTTGGAGCTATTTCTCTGCTCTTTCCTGGTAACATTATGGATACCTACTGACTTGGGGGGGCTCATCTTCTGGTGTCAAATACTCTTGACTTTTCATACTGTTCATGGGGTTCTCAAAGCAAGAATACTGAAGTGGTTTGCCATTCCCTTCTCCAGTGGACCATGTTTTGTCAGAACTCTCCACTATGACCCATCCATCTTGGGTTGTACTGGACAGCATGGCTCATAGCTTCATTGAGTTACATGAGGCTGTGATTCATGTGATCATTTTGGTTAGCTTTCTGTAACAGTGGTTTGTGGAGAACTCACAAATTCACCTTCCTGCTGCAGGGAGAGCTCCAACAGCTGCTGCTACACTGTCCACATTCAGAAATCAAATAGAAGTGTGTATCTCCACAAAACCTGGTTCTCAATGATTTCTACCAAGTGAGAGTGCCTCCTTGGATCCCCAGTGGTAAAAGCTTCCTGTGTGGCAGCCCTAGAGAGTTTCTCCTTTTGCTAGTGAGCAAGTTTCAGATCTCACATTTGTGTCTCATCATCGCATGCCTGGTGGTTAAGAAAGCCAAGGCACCAGGTTCAGCAGCCTTTAAAGGATAAACCTACTATTCATATTCAGTTCCTCCTGTAAAAGGTGTCATGGTGCTTGGGATAGGAAGCCAGCCCAGTCCTGTTTGAGAACAGAAGGCTAAGGGTTAATGTGTCTTGTGTGACTTCTGAACAGAAGAGGTGAATATGCTTTATACATTGGAAGTACTAGGGAGAGAGTTCAATATTCCAAGGATGAGCAACTATAACAGTATCAACCCCCTCCCCTCTGAATTTAGTGGTATCTTATTCTATCCATGAATATGGATGCACCTAAAAAATAAAGTTTTTTTTTTTCTTTTAAATAAATTGTCTCTCCTTCCCAGTATAAGATGCCAGTTCAGTCACTAAAGAATGGATAATTTGTCATTTAAGAATGGCAAAATTATGGGTCATTTCCCCTCATCAATTTTTGTCCATTTTTGAGCCTAAAGGCAAGCTAGAAAAGTGCAGTTAAAGTACTCAAGCTGCCAACACTGGCAAATACATGCACTTTGTTAGCACACAGGTATCTTTTGCCCTGCTCTTCCACGGACAGTGTTCTGATGAATATGGCTTTAAATGAAATCCAAGTATCTTCTCTCCCGTTTAGCTCAGGTACTAAATCAGGTACTAATCAAGAGAGCATAGCTACATTTCAGGTATAAACTAGTCTATTCCTGAGGAGAACACATGCTATTCACACTCATGGTGTAAGAGGCAATCTTACCACGCACCTAGTCTCTTCTTGCAGGCAGAACAGGCAAGCCCTGGACAGGCCTAGAATGCAGAGGTCACAGTGTCTCTGCCCTAGCCCCATGACATCCACTTTGTGCCATAGCCTGGGTTTTGTAGCAAAACTCATTTCAGGCCAAGGAGCCCTGGGTCCAACAAGAATTATAACTCTGGAAATGGCCAGTCCTGCTGCTTCAATCATTAATTCACCAGAGAAACAGTATGATGATAGAGTGGCTGCCTATTTTCAGTTCAGTTCAGTTGCTCAGTCATGTCTGACTCTTTGCTTATTTTAGAGAGTATTCAAAGCAGAGACATCACTTTGCTGACAAAGATCTGGATAGTTAAAGCTATGGTTTTTCAAGTAGTCATGTACAGATGTGAGAACTGGACCAACAAGAAGACTGAGAGACAAAGAATCAATGCTTTCAAATTGTGGTGAAGGAGAAGGCTCTTGAGAGTTCCTTGGATAACAAGGAGACCAAACCAGTCAACCCTAAAGAAAATCAGCCCTGAATATTCATTGGAAGGACTGATACTGAGGCTGAAGTTCTAATACTTTGGCCACCTGATGCAAAGAGCTGATTCACTGGAAAAGACTGATACTGGGAAAGATTAAGGGCAGGAGGACAAGGGGGCCACAGAGGATGAGATGGTTAGATAACATCACTGACTCAATAGACATGAATTTGAGCAAACTCCGGGAAATGGTGAAGGACAGGAAAACCTGGTGCACTGCAGTCCATGGGTTTGCAAAGTTGGACATGACTTAATAACTATAAAACAACAGGGTGCCTATGATTTGTGTAGCAAAGTAATAATTGAAGGGACACCCCTAAACTGATAAAGGATATGAAGCTAATTATTAATGTATTGCCTCCTTGTTCTAATTTCACCCTTTAAGATAAGTTCTCTGATAATGGATGGATTACTTTAAGAATCTCTCCTTCAGTGATCATTATGTTCTGTTTTCTGAGTTAGAAAATACTGGATGGACACTGAAGGAGGAAGTAGCTCTCCTGTGACTTCTGACTGTCAGAAGTGAGTGTAACGATAGCCTAGTTGTTCTGCTCCAAACATGGGCCCAGAAAAAACTGTCTTCATTGATTGTGCATAACCAGTGTGGCCTAGTTAGCTTTCTGTGGGCTTCTTCATAGGGATATGCTGTGCTCCAAGCCACCTACCCGCTGATTCTCCTTACTAGATTGCACTCATTCCTCACCTTACCCCACCACTAGGTTTATCTCCTGTACTTATCCAAAGGCTGCAGCCCTCACAACAATGAAGCCCTCCTGATCTTATGTATAGGACATTGCTAGTTCCAGGCCTCCAACTCCACCAGGTCCCTTGTTCCTCCTACATGTCCATATGCTGGCCATGAGCTGTGGCTTTCCCACACTGATGTGCTCCAGAGGATACTTTCCTGTTTATTCTGCCACTGTAGACCAGCTCTGGTTCCTCATACTGGCTCTGACACTGGTAAATTAGCAAACTTTTGAGCCATCCAGTAGGTTCTGCTATACCTTCTCCAATGAGGTGTGATCTCTAGCCTTCAGGAGGAACCCCCATTCCAAGTTTTTCTTTCTTTGGGCATGCTTCTCAAACTCAGGATACCATATAGAGTTTTCCTATACCTATATATCCTACATGTGTCATATTTAATAATTCTTTATGTTTAAACATTATGTTTAATTTTATGTTAAATTGTTCCTGTCCACTGTGTATTTTCCATCTCCTGATTGGATCCAGGTTGCTACAGAACACAAGACCTACAACAAATATTATTCTTGGAATTACTGAAAGCTTTCTTTTGAGAGTTTCATCAAGTAAGAATGTCCACTATCACCCTGAAAGTATAGTAGGTGGGAAAAGAAGGAATAAAGTGCTTGGAAAGGAAGACGTGAAACTGGCACCATTTGCAGGTGCTATAATTCTGTACACTAAATTCTATAGGTATTTACAGACAAATTGGTAGAAACAATAAAAGAGATTAGGTGGCTGTTTATAGGATAAAATATTAACATTCAGAAGTCAATTTTATTCTATTTACCAGCAACACATTTACAAAATGAAAATCTCAAAGGCAGTATTTGCAAAATATGAAGTGCCTAGGATAAAATTCTCTCTTATGGGAAAAATGAAATATTATTGGGACATGTTAATGAAGTTTTTATTAAAAGGAAAGGCACATCATATCCATTCAATAACATTCTGTATTATAGACAAGAAATCAAATCTAAAAGTGCAATGCAGTCTCAATTAGAACCCTAAATGGGGTTTTGGTTGAATGTTTTCTGGTGAATTGATATTTGAAAAGGATTCAAGAGGGGAAAAAAAATAACCTAGACATTCTTGAAGAACAAGGTAGAGTTGAGTGGCTTTAACCAAATATCAGAACTGTCTGTAGAACTGTAGGGATGAATTTGTGGTATTTTAAGTAGACAGACAAATAGAGCCATGGTACTTAATAGAGAATATACAAACTAGCCCATACATAGGGCTATTTGATTTATGACACATGCAGAACTGTAAATCAGCCAGAAAAGGGCAGACTTTTCAGTAAGTGGTTTTCTGAAACAATCAGATATCCACATTAAAAAAAAGAAAGAAAACCTACTCAACACTATACACAAACATCACTTGTAGGTGGACTATGACCTAACTGTGAGAGGCAAAACCATAAATATTTCAGAAGACAATACAGAGAATAGTTTCATGGCCCCAGGGAAGGGACAGATTTCTTGAAACAGAAAAGCACTAGCCATAAGGAAAAGAATGATAAATTTTGACTATGCTATCATTAAGTATGTTATATAATTAAGAATGTTTTAATTAAAGTCTGTTCACAAAGCACAGCACAGAAGAAAAAATACAAACAATACAGCAAATGATTATTTTAGCCACATATATAACCACTGATGGATTGGTATTTAAAACACATAAATAACTCACTGTATCAGTAAAAACAGGATGGGAAATAGAATAGAAAAATGGGAAATAGTGGAACATGAACAGGCTTTTCATAAAGAATGTCCAAAATGTTCATAAACGTGAGAATGTACAAAAACTTAATAGTAGAGGAAAACAAGTAAATTAAATTCCAGCAACACTTGGTGTAGATGAAGATATGTAGGCAGAAGAACTGTGTTGCTGCTGGGACTATAAGTTGGTACAACCACTACAGAAAACATTTGGCACCGTAGAAAAGCTGAAGATATGTATACTCTGTGGGCCAGTGACTCTGTTCTTGCATATATACCCAAGAGACTTTTAAACATGAATCCCATGAAAAATGCCCAAGAATGTTCATTGCACCATTGTTCATGATTAAAAGCTAAAAACAGCCCCAATGTTCATCCAGTGTAGAATGATACAATCATATCACAATTACTTTGCTAAAATGCATTGGAATGCTAGTCAATGATGGAGACAAAAGATCTAAGGCTTCTAGGCACAAGATGGATGAGTCTCTCAAATAAATATGATATAGAATGAAAGAAGTAGGCCATAAAAGGGAGCATGCAGTATGATTCCACTGACACAACCTCAAACAACTGTATTGCTTAGGAATGCATACAAAAGAGGTAAAGTCATGTTTATAAAAAAGCATTTTAGAAATGATTATCATAAAGTCAAGATAATGACTATATCCATAGCGGAGTGTGGGTTGTGATTGGGAGGAATATCAGTGGCTGTATTCTGGAAGGCTGGCAATGTTCTATTTCTTGACTTTGGTCCTGGTTACATGTGTTTGCTTTTACAAGGGGCTTCCCTGACATTGAACAGACTGGTTCCAAATAGGAAAAGGAGTACTTCTAGGCTGTATATTGTCAAACTGCTTATTTAACTTATATGCAGAGTACATCATGAGAAACGCTGGACTGGAAGAAACACAAGCTGGAATCAAGATTGCCAGGAGAAATATCAATAACCTCAGATATGCAGAGGACACCACCCTTATGGCAGAAAGTGAAGAGGAACTAAAAAGCCTCTTGATAAAAGTGAAAGAGGAGAGTGAAAAAGTTGGCTTAAAGCTCAACATTCAGAAAACAAAGATCATGGCATCTGGTCCCATCACTTCATGGGAAATAGATGGGGAAACAGTGGAAACAGTGTCAGACTTTAGTTTTGGGGGCTCCAAAATCACTGCAGATGGTGCCTGCAGCCATGAAATTAAAAGATGCTTACTCCTTGGAAGAAAAGTTATGACCAACCTAGATAGCACATTCAAAAGCAGAGACATTACTTTGCCAACTAAGGTCCATCTAGTCAAGGCTATGGTTTTTCCAGTAGTCATGTATGGATGTGAGAGTTGGACTGTGAAGAAAGCTGAGCACTGAAGAACTGATGCTTTTGAACTGTGGTGTTGGAGAAGACTCTTGAGAGTCCCTTGGACTGCAAGGAGATTCAACCAGTCCATTCTGAAGGAGATCAACCCTGGGATTTCTTTGGAAGGAATGATGCTAAAGCTGAAACTCCAGTACTTTGGCCACCTCATGTGAAGAGTTGACTCATTGGAAAAGACTCTGATGTTGAGAGCGATTAGGGGCAGGAGGAGAAGGGGACGACAGATGATGAGATGGCTGGATGGCATCACCAACTCAATGGATGTGAGTCTGAGTGAACTCTGGGAGTTGGTGATGGCCAGGGAGGCCTGGCGTGCTGTGATTCATAGGGTCGCAAAGAATCAGACATGACTGAGTGACTGAACTGAACTGAACTCCCGGGCATTATCTAAACCTGGCAGATATGTTATATGCACTTCTCTGTGCCTCAGATTTGAAAAAAATAAATGCTTTCTCCAAAAATATAATAGAAAGATAAATGAGTGATGTAGAATTTTTGATGAGGTTTGAACTCTTATGGATGAAAAACTTGATCTTTTAATCAAGAGAACAGCAAGTGTCCATTATCATTAGAAGAGGAGAAAGAAGGGATTATTTAAACTGCTGCTTAGTCACTAAAAATGTCCAGCTCTTTTGGGACCCTATGGACTACAGCTGGCCAGGCTCCTCTGACTATGGGATTTCTCTGGTAAGAGTACTGAAGAGGGTTGCCATTTCCTTCTCCAGGGAATCTTCTCGACCCAGGCATAGATCCGTGTCTACTGCACTGGTTAAGAGGATTCTTTACCACTAAGTCACCAGGGAAGCCCATTTAAACTATAGGTATCCCATAATCTAGTCAGCACTTGAAACCTTTCTCTTGCCAGATAATTCACCCTATATTTATATCAATGCCCAACTCACTGATGACTGACAAATTGGAGGATCATCATCAACATTAATAAGATCATTAGGCATCACAGGCCAAATCCATTACAGTGGCACTTTAGGCCACCTCACTTAAATGCAAGCAGACACACCGAGGCTTCTGGGCAGGCAAAAGGCATCTGTGCCTTTTTCTCAGGAGAGTCCACTATAGTAAATTAGGGTTTAACCTTATCACATTTCACCAGTACTGCTGTCCAGAGACCTCCACGTACTGGAGAATCTATAGTAAGCTGAGGAATGTCCTCATCATGCTGTGAGACTGGACATGAAATTTACCGTGGTGTATCCAAAGCTGGAAGAGCGAAGATTTGGTTTAGGTTGTGTACCTTAGGAGAACCCAGGAGTAGGTTGGGTCTTCCAGATTTCAATATAAACTACTTCATCTTCCAGGCCTTGCATTTCTAGGCTCAACAGTGCTGATCTGCTTTGACCCTATCTCTTACTCATTATAGTCTCTGCACCAGCAGGACGAAAAATTTAGCTATGGGACAAATTTTCCTGATGACATTGCTCAAGACAGTTCTGAATATAGAAGTCTCCAGGAAATTTTTTTAAAAGACATCCTTTTCCATAGTGTATTCTCTCTGGAATTTTCGGTCACCTATCAATCCAGCCAGCCATCTATCCAATACACAGTGTTTATCACATGGTAAGTGCTAACTGCCATGCTTAGCACTGGAAGGGACTGGGGTGTATGCGTTTATTTTGGTATATAACATGAGGTTCCGGTTTATGTTGCCATTTAGTAGATAGATACCTAAGGTATTCATTCCAGCACTTTTTACTGAAGTGAACTGCCATTTCCTTTGTAT
>SJYC01129461.1:0-12791 GCA_006408675.1 Madoqua kirkii | reverse complement strand
TGATGTTTGTTTTTTTGACTTACTTCAATCTGTATAACAGGCTCTAGGTTCATCCACCTTATTAGAACTGACTCAAATGCACTCTTTTTTATAGTTGAGTAATATTCCATTTTATTCATGTAACAGAGCTTCTTTATCTATTCAGTTCATCTTTCAGTGGACATCTAGGTTGCTTCCATGGTCTAGTTCTTGTACATAGTGCTGTAGCGAACACTGGGGTATGTGTGTGTTTTTCAATTTTGATTTCCTCGGTATATGCCTAGTAGTGAGATTACTGGGTCATATGGTAGTTTTATTCCTAGTTATTTAAGGAATCTCCATACTGCCATCCATATTATTGGCTGTATTTATTTACATTCCCGCCAACTGCAAGAGGGTTCCCTTTTCTCCATATCTTCTTTAGCGTTTATTTTTTGTGGATTTTTTGATGATGGTCATTCTGACCAGTGTGTGGTGGTATCCAGTTGTAGTTTTGATTTGCATTTCTCTAATAATGAGTGATGTTGAGCATCTTTTCATATGATTACTAGTGATCTGTATGTCTTCTTTGGAGAAATGTCTGTTTAGGTCTTTTGCCCACTTTTTGATTGGGTTGTTTGTTTTTTCTGGTGTTGAGTTGTAAGAGCCACTTATTTTGGAGATTAATTCTTTGTCAGTTATTTCTTTTGCTATTATTTTCTTCCACTCTGAGAGTTTTCTTTTCACCTTTTTTATAGTTTCCTTTGCTTTGCAAAAACTTTTAGGTTAAATTAGGTCCCATTTGATTATTTCAGTTTTTATTTCCATTACTCTAGGAGGTGGGTCATAGAGGATCTTGCTGTGATTTATGTCATATAGTGTTCTGCCTATGTTTTCCTCTAAGAGCTTTATAGTTTCTGGTCTTATATTTGGATCTTTCATCCATTTTGAGTTTATCTTTGTGTGTTGTATTAGGAAATATTTTAATTTCATTCTTTTATGTGTAGTTGTCCAGTTCTCACAGCACCACTTATTGAAGTGACTATCTTTTCCCCGTTGTATATTCTTGCCCCCTTTGTCAAAGATAAGGTGTCCATAGCTGTGTGCGTTTATCTCTGGGCTTTCTATCTTATTCCATTGTTCTATATTTCTGGTTTTGTGCCAATATAATACTGTCTTGATGTAACTTTGTAGTATAATCTGAAGTCAGGAAGGTTGATTCCTCCAGCTCTGTTTTTCTTTCTCAAGATTGCTTTGGCTATCCAGGGTCCTTTGCATTTCCATATGAATTGTAAAAGCTTTTGTTTTAGTTCTGTGAAAAATGCCATTGACAATTTGATATGGATTTCATTAAATCTGTAGATTACATTTGGTAGTATAGATAGTCATTTTCACAGAATTGATTCTTACAGTCCAGGAACATAGAATATGTCTCCGTTTGTCATCTTTGATTTCTTTCATCAGTGTCTTATAATTTTCTGTATACACTCTTTTGTTTTCTTAGGTAGGTTTATTCCTAGATACTTTATTCTTTTTGTTGCGATGGTAAATAAGATTGAATACTTAAGTTCTCTTTCTGATTTATCATTGTTAGTGTATAGGAATGAAACTGATTTCTGTGTATTGATTTTGTGTCCTGAAACTTTGCTAAATTCACTGATTAGCTCTAGTAATTTTGTGATAGTATCTTCAGGATTGTCTATGTATAGTATCCTGTAGTCTCCAAACAGTGAGAGTTTTACTTCTTTTCCATTCTGGATTCCCTTTATTTCTTTTTCTTCTCTGATTGCCATAGCTAGGACTTTCAAAACTATGTTGAACATTAGTGGTGAGAGTGGGCATCCTTCTTTTTTCCAGATTTTAGAAGGAATGTTTTCAGTTTTTCACCATTGAGAAAATGTTTGCTGTGGGATTATTGTATATGGCCTTTATTATGTTGAGGTAGGTTCCTTCTATGGCCATTTTTTGAAGTTTTCATTATTAATAATGAGTGCTGAATTGTATTGAAAGATTTTTCTGCATCTATTGAGATTGTTGTTCAGTTACTAAGTCATGTCTGACTTTCTGTGACCCCATGAACTGCAGCATGCCAGGCTTCCTGTTCCTTCACTGTCTCCCAGAGTTTGCTATAACTCATGTCCATTTAGTCTTCATATTGTTCTATCTTTTAACTAGTTAATATGGCGTATCACAGGAGAAGGCAATGGCACCCCACTCCAGTCCATGGGGTCGCTAAGAGTCAGACATGACTAAGCGACTTCATTTTCTCTTTTCACCTTCATGCATTGAAGAAGAAAATGGCAACCCACTCCAGTGTTCTTGCCTGGAAAATCCCATGGATGGAGGAGCCTGGTGGGCTGCCGTCTATGGGGTCGCACAGAGTCGGACATGACTGAAGCGACTTAGCAGCAGCAGCAGCAGCAGCATGGTGTATCACACTGATTGATTTGTGTATATTAAAGAATCCTTGCATACCTGGGATAAATCCGACTTGATCATGGTGTATGATCTTTATAATGTGTGGTTGTATTCTTTTTACTAGAATTTTGTTGAGGATTTTTGCATCTATGTTCTTCAGTGATATTGACCTGTAATTTTCTTTTTTGTGTGGCATCTGTGTTTGGTTTCAGTATCAGGATGATGGTCGTTTCATATAATGAGTTTGGGAGTTTCCTTCCTCTGCAATTTTCTGGAAGCGTTTGAGTAGGATAGGTGTTAGTTTTTTTTTTTTTTTTTTCTAATTTTTTAGTAGAATTCACCTGTGAAGTAATCTGGCCCTGGGCTTTTGTTTGTTGGAAGATTTTTTTAAATTTCAGTTTCAATTTCCATACTTGTGATTCCTCTGTTCATATTTTCTATTTTTTATTGGTTCCATTTTGGAAGTTTATACTTTTCTAAGAATTTGTCCATTTCTTCCAAGTCATCCATTTTATTGGAATATAGTTGTTCATAGTAGTCTCTTATGATCCTTTGTATTTCTCCATTATCTTTTGTAACTTCTTTTTCATTTCTAATTTTATTGATTTGAGTCTTCTGTCTTGTTTCCTTGATGAGTCTGGTTAACAGTTTGTCAATTTTATCTTTTAAAAGAACTAGTTTTTAGTTTTAGTGATCCTTGCTACGCTCTCCATTTCTTTCATTTATTTTTTCTCTGATCTTCATGATTTTTTTTTTTTTACTAACTTAGGGTTTGTTTTTTTTTGTTGTTGTTGTTGTTTGTTTGTTTTTCTATTTCTAGTTGCTTTAGGTATAAGATTAGGTTGTTTATTTGACATTTCTCTTTTTTCTTCAGGTAGGCTTGAATTGCTATAAACTTCTCTCTTGGCACTGCTTTTACTATATCCCATAGGTTTTGAGTTTTGTTTTCATTGTCACTTTTTTCCAGGCATATTTTGATTTCCTTTTTTATTTCTTCTGTGATCTGTTATTTATTCAGAAGTTTATTGGTTAGCCTCCATCTATTTTTCTTTTTCATACTTTTTTTCCCCTGTAATTGATATATAGTCTTGGAGTGTTGTGATCAGAAAAGATGCTTGAAATGATTTCAATTTTTCAAATTTTACCAAGGCTTGATTTGTGGCCCAGGATGTGATCTATCCTGGAGAATGTTCCATGTATACTTGAGAAAAAAGTGAAATCTATGATCTTAGTGTGAAGTGCAATATAGATATAAATTAGGTCCTACTGGTCCAATGTATCATTTAAAGCTTGTGTTTTCTTACTAATTTCCTTTCTAGATGATCTGTCCATTGGTGTGAGTGGGATATTAAAGTCTAACACTACTAATATGTTACTGTCAATTTTCCCTTTGACATTCATTAAATTAAATTATCAGGGCTTCCCTGATAGCTCAGTTGGTAAAGAATCTGCCTGAAATGCAGGAGACCTTGGTTTGATTCCTAGGTCAGGAATATCCACTGGAGAAGGGATAGGCTACCCAGTCCAGTATTCTTGGGATTCCCTTGTGGCTCAGCTGGTAAAGAATCCACCTACAATGAAGGACACCTGGGTTCGATCCCTGGGTTGGGACAATGCCCTGGAGAAAGGAAAGGCTACCCACTCCAGTATTCTGGCCTGGAGAATTTCATGGACTGTATAGTTTATAGGGTTGCAAAGAGTCAGACACGACTGAATGACTTTTACACTTTCACATTGAATTGCTCCTATGTTGGGTGCATATATATTTATAATTGTTTTGTCTTCTAGGAATGACCCCTTGATTATTATGTAGTGTCCTTCTTTGTCTCTTGTAGTGGTCTTTAAACTCAGTTTTATCTGTTACGAGTATTGCTGTTCCTGCTTTCTTTTGATCTCCGTTTTCAGTGAGTACCTTTCTCCAACTCTTCACTTTCAGTCCATATGTGTCCCTAGGTTTGAGGTGGGTCTCTTGCAGACAATATATGTAGGTGTCTTTTTTTTTTTTTATCCATTCAGCTAATCTGTGTCTTTTAGTTAGAGCATTATTTATTGTTCTGGGTTTGTTTTATAGGTTTTATCTGTGTTCCCTGTCTAGAGAAGTTCCTTTAGCATTTGTTGAAGAGCTGGTTTGGTGGTGCTTAATTCTCTTAGCTTTTGGATTCCTGTAAAGCCTTTGATATCTCCTTCAAACCCAAATGAGATCCTTGCTGGATAGAGTATTCTTCATTGTAGGTTTTTTCCTTTTATCACTTTAAGTATATCCTGTCATTCCCTTCTGGCCTGAAGTTTTATTGAAAGATAGCTGTTACACTTATGGGGATCCCCTTGTATGTTTTTTGTTGCTTTACTTTTGCTTCTTTTAATATTTGTTCTTTGTGTTTAATTTTTGTTAGTTTATTAATATGTCTTTGCATGTCTCTGTATGGGACCCTCTGCTTCCTGGACTTGTGTGGCTATTTCCTTCCCCATTTTAGGGAAGTTTTTGTCTATAATCTCCTCAAAAGTTTTCTCGTACCCTGTCCTTTTGTTTTCTGGGACTCCTATAATTCGAATGTTTGGGTGCTTAAGTTGTACCAGAAGTCTCTGAGACTGTCCTCATTTCTTTTTATTCTTTATTCCACTCTGCTTCAGTCCCACCATTTTATCTTCTAGCTCATTTATTCTTTCTTCTGTCTGATTTACTCTAATATGGATTCCCTCCAATGTATTTTTTATCTAAACAGTGGAAACAGTGACAAACTTTATTTTGGGGGTCTCCAAAATCACTGCAGATGGTGACTTTGGCCATGAAATTAAAATACATTTACACCTTGGAAGAAAAGTTATGACCAAGCTAGACAGCATATTAAAAAGTAGAGGCATTACTTTGCCAACAATGGTCCATCTAGTCAAGGCTATGGTTTTTCCAGTAGTCACGTATGGATGTGAGAGTTGGACTATAAAGAAAGCTGAGTGTTGAAGAATCAATACTTTGGAACTATGATGTTGTAGAAGACTCTTGAGAATTCCTTGGACAGCAAGGGGATCCAACCAGTCCATCCTAAAGGAAATAAGTCTTGAATATTCATTGGAAGAACTGATGTTGAAGCTGAAACTCCAATACTTTGCCCACTTGATGCGAAGAGCTGAGTCATTTGAAAAGATCCTGATGCTGGGAAAGATTGAAGTCGGGAGGAGAGGGGAATGACAGAGGATGAGATGGTTGGATGGCATCACTGGCTCAATGGGCATGAGTTTGAGTAAACTCTGAGAGTTGGTGATGGACAGGGAGGCCTGTTGTGCTGCAGTCCATGGGGTTGCAAAGAGTTGGACATGACTGAGCAACTGAACAGAACTGATGGCATTGTTGATTGTTGATTAATTTTTTAAGTCCTTTTTAAGCATTTCCTACTCTTTTCAATCCATGCCTCCAGTCTATTTCCCATGCCTCCATTTTGTTTTCAAGATTTTCAATCATCTTTACTATTATTATTATTATTATTATTATTAATTCTCCTCAAGGTAGACTCCTTATTACCTCCTCATTTGTTGGTTTTTTTTTTACCTTGTTTCTTCACTTGCTACATAGTTCTATGTCTTTTCATTTCGTTTAGTTTACTATGTTTGGGGGTCTTTTTTCTTAGGTTTGAAAGGTTGTAATTCCTCTTAATTGTGGACTCTGCCCCCCATAGGTGGGGTTGGACCAGTGCGTTGTGTAGTTTGCCTGAGTGGGGATGTGTGCCTGTGTTCTGTTGGATGGAGCTGGATTTCATCTCTCTGAATGGCAGTGCTGTGTCCAGTAGTGTTTTGAAGTATCTATGGGTTTGGTATGGCTTTGGGCTGCCTGCCTGCCTGTTGTGTCCCTGTTTTGCTGAAGGATTGGCATAGGGGTTCCTACTTGCTGGTGCTTGGGTGGAGCTTGGTCTCAGTGTATATATAGAGGCCTTTGGGTGGGCTCTTGTCTATTAATTTTCCATAGAGTCTGGAGTTGTTTGATGTTCCAAAGTCCTGCAGTTGAGGCTACTCCCCACTCTGGGGTTCAAATTTAACCTCTTACAGTAGCATCATGATTTCTCAGGCCACACAGCAAAAATAACAATAAAACTCCTGGGTTAATGAGAATAGCCAGGAACACCTAAAGAGGTTGACAGATTTATATAAAGAACAGAAGTGTGAGAAAGGAGAAGAAGGTGGTATAAAAGGATAAAGGAGAGGTCAAAAGTGAAAAGAGCACTCAAAGTGAATAATCAAACCCCTAAGTGGATGTGGGAACTAAAAATTAGACTCTCAAAGATGCAAAATTAATAACAAAATCTCAAAAAAAATTAAAAAGCTAGAATAAAATTAGATTCTCAAAAGTACAAAATCATAAAAATCTCAAACACAAATATAAAAAATAAGGAATTTATTTAAAAAATAAAGTGTTTTTCAGTTCTTACAAAAGGTAAAAGTAGGCTATTAAAAGTGGGTTACCATTTCCTTCTCCAGGGGATCTTCCCGACTCAGGGATCAAACCCAAGTCTCCCACATTGGAGGTAGACGATTTAACCTCTGAGCCACCAGGGAAGCCCAAATGAATCATAAAGCACCATATTATTTTGGGTACCAATATGGCAGAGGAATATGATGGGGAGACTATCTCCCAGAAAAAATTCATGAAAAGATCATTTAAATGTTGAGCAACTTCCACAAAACAACTTCTGAATGCTGGCGGAGGATACCAGGCACCCAGAAAAGCAGCACAGTCTCTTTCAAAGAAGGTAGGACAAAATATAAAAGACAAAAACAGAGACAAAGGATTTAAGGATGGAGACCTGTCCTGAGGAAGAAGTTGTGAAGGAGGAGAAGTTTGCACACAATAGGAAACCCTCTCATAGGTATGTCAGTGGGGAGCTTCGGAATCTCAGAAGGCAACATAACTGGGGGAGGAAAAAAAAACCCACAGAATATGTGCCTAACTGCAAATACTTGCAGAGAGGTAGCTCATGTGATGGTGTCTGCCAGCAGCAAATGGGGGCTGGGCAGTGAGGCACAGGCTGCATCATTGGTCTTTAGGGTAAAGACTGGACTTGAATGCCCTGAGGACAATTTGAGGGAGCTAATTTGACATAACAACCCAAATAGTGGGATCATCAGAGACCAAAAGGAAAAAAAGGACCTTTCCTGTGAAAGGCTCTAATACCACACAGTGACCCCTGGAGCACTCACGGAACAATGAATTGTGCCCTAGGAAATACAAAGGAGAGTAAGCCAGCTGCTCTTTAGGGCCCTCCCTCCCTGGAGACAGGTGTGCAACAGCCAGTGCCAGAAGGCAAGGGGCTGCTACAGTCTCCGCCCCAGAGACCACATCTTCCATCAAACTGTGAACAGGCTGCCAGTGGTTAATGACATCTCCTTGGGATTCTGGATGGCTCACATTTGCCATGACTGTCATAGCCTGAGATCAGCTCTCCAGAGGAGACATACAGCACACTTGGGTCTGTACCCTTGCTGTGTACATGGGAAACTAAGTGGCCAGGACTGTGGAGGTGCATAAGATGCATGGCTTACCTAGAATAGTATGCTCGCCAAGCACCTAGTCGCCTGAGTGGCTTGGACCTGGGAAGGGCAAGCCCATCTGAGTCTGTGCCTTTGCAGAGCACCCTGGAGCCTGAGCAGGGTGGACCAAGGAAGTACACGCTGCCTTGGGCTGTGGCAAACTCAGTGTAGTCCAACCACTTCAAGCACTTCCCACACATGACAGCAGCATTTGTTTCCAGTGTCCCTTTCTCCCCACAGAACAACTGAAAAGTGAGCCTAAATAAGTGGCCACCT
Source organism: Madoqua kirkii (assembly GCA_006408675.1). NCBI lineage: Eukaryota > Metazoa > Chordata > Mammalia > Artiodactyla > Bovidae > Madoqua > Madoqua kirkii. The sequence continues at coordinate 4,622 of SJYC01129461.1, read as the reverse complement.
TTTCCCTGAAGAGACTTCTAATCAGAGGAAGCCAAAATAAACAAAGAAAGGGGAACCACCCTAGAAGTGACAGGTGCAACAGATTAAAACTGCAGTTAATGCTGAGACTGCATTAGAGGGTGAATGATAGACCTTGACAACAAATACAAGCTGTAACAAGGGACTGTCTGACACTGAACTGACCCACACTGCCCACAACAGCCCCAGAGAAGTTCCTAGATAGTTTTTTTTACTATTATCACTTTTTAAAAATTAGTTCTTTATTATTTCTTTAATTTTTATTTTTGTAGCCAACTATTACCGTTCTAAGATAAAACCTACTACTTTAAAACAAATTAGACTTTTGGATCACAGCCATTCTGACTGGTGAAATGGTACCTCGTGCTTTTGATTTGCATTTCTCTGATAATGAGTGATGCTGAGCATTTTTTCATGTGTTTGTTAGCCATCTGTATGTCTTCTTTGGAGAAATGTCTATTTAGTTCTTTGGCTCAAGTTTTGATTGGGTCGTTCATTTTTCTGGAATTGAGCTGTAGGAGTTGCTTGTATATTTTAAATAAATTAATTTTTTTAAGTGATAAATGAGGAGATGTAAAGATCATAAATACCTGCCTTACTGTTGTTTCCATCTTTCAAAAATCATCAGGAACTGTTACTTTGATTAGTTCTGAATAAAGCCCTCTGAAGTGGGAACTTGGGAAAAATTATATATATTTAATATATAAAATTTTCATGATCGGTTTTGGTTTGTAGTTTTTGTTTTGTACTTTTGAGAATCTAACATCTATTCTAGGTTTTTATATCTTTGCTTTTTGATATTTGTTACCAGCTTTGTACTGTTAAGACTAAATTTCAGTATGCATTTTCACTTAAGGATTTGATTACTGGTTTGATTGATCGCTCCCTCTTTTCTCCTCTGGGTCACCTCTATCTCTTTGCTCCCACTTCTTTTCTCTATATAACTCTATGAATTTCTCTGGTTGTTCCTGGCTGTGGAAAACACAGGGATTTGATTGCTGGCTTGATTGCTCTCTCCCCCTTTGACACTTTCTTTTCTCCTCCTCATCATGTCCATCTGCCTCCTACCTCTCCTCTATATAACTCTCTGAATCTTTCTGACTGTGGAGAGTTCTTTCACCATAAACCTGTTTTATCTTCTGTGCTATATGGATGGAGAAGCCTTGACCAAAATCCAGAGGCAGGAGGCTCAACTTAAGAACTTTAGAATATCAGAGATCTCCTTACTCCAGTTTACATTAATAAACAAGAGCCCACACAAAAGTCTCCATGCCTACACTGAAACCAACTGCTACCCAAGAGCCAACAAGTTACAGTGCAAGACATACCATGATAATTCTCCAGCAAAACAGGAACACAACCCTGAACATTAAAAGACAGCCTGCGCAAAGCCATACCAAACCTATAGACACTCCAAAGCTCGCTACTGAACACTTCATCGCACTCTAGAGAGAAGAGACCTAGTTCCACCCACCAGAACACAGATGCAAGCTCTCCCAACCAGGAAACCTTGACAAGCCGCTGGTCCAACCCCAGGCATAGGGAGCAGACTCCACAATTAAGAGAACCCACAAACTTCCAGCCTGCAGAAATGGTAACCCAAACACTGCAATCTAAACAAAATGAAAAGGCAGGGACATATTCAACAGGTGAAAGACCATGATAAAAACCTGCCAAACTAAAAGAGAAGGAGATAGGGAGTGTGCCTGATAAAGAATTCAGAATAATGATGGTAAAGATGATCCAAAGTCTTGAATACAAAATGGAGTTATAGATAAATAAACTAGAGCCAAGGATTGAGATAGATGCAAAAATGTTTAACAAAAACCTAGAAGAAATAAAGACGAATCAGTCAATAATTAACAATGCAAAAACTGAGATTAAAAACACTCTGGAGAGAACTAACAGTAGAATAACTGAGGCAGAAGAGAGGATAAGTGAGGTGGAAGATAGGATGGTGGAAATAAATGAAGCAGAGAAGGAAAAAGAAACAAGAATAAAAAGAAATGAAGACAATCAGCAAGCTCTGGGACAAAGTTAAATGCTCCAATATTTGAATCATAGGTGTTCCAGAAGAAGACAAAAAGAAAGGGCATGAGAAAATACTTTAGGAGATAATATTTGAAAAATTCCCTAAAATGGGAAAGGAAATAGCCACCCAAGTTCAAGAAATACAAAGAGTCCCAGACAGGATAAACCCAAGGTGAAACAAAGGGGCAGGAGCTGGGAGCTGGAGTTTAGGGATTGTAGAAGAATCCCAGGGCAAGGGCTGCTGTTGACTGTGGAGAGACGGATCAAGGATATGTGAAGGAGGAGATTGTGGTACAAAATGTTTGTTGAGGAAAGCTGGGCAGCAGCCCTGGAAGCAAGGAGGTAGTGCTGAGTCACACATAGGGGGTGGAGCCATCACCATTGGAGAAGGCAATGGCACCCCATTTGAGTACTCTTTTGCCTGGAAAATTCCATGGATGGAGGAGCCTGGTAGGCTGCAGTCCATGGAGTTGCTAAGAGTCAAACACGACTGAGCGACTTCACTTTCAATTTTCACTTTTGTGCATTGCAGAAGGAAATGGCAACCCACTCCAGTGTTCTTGCCTGGAGAATCCCAGGGACAGGGGATCCTGATGTGCTGCCGTCTATGGGACTGCACAGAATAAGACATGACTGAAGCAACTTAGCAGCAGCAGCCATCACCATAGCCTCTTTCTCCCCACATGCCAGCATCACAGCTGAAAAATAGAGAGTCTGGCCCATCAAACACATGATGCACTAAACTACAGAGTAGGACCCCACCTAGGGTGCCCCTGTAAGTGCCTGATGCACTGGTCTACAGAGTAGGACCCCAGTCAGGGGGCCCCTCTATGTGCCTGACCCACGGAACAACAGAGAATGACCCCAGGCAAGGGATCCCACTAAGTGCCTGAATGGGCAGAGCTATGGAGAAAGACTGGCCAAAGAGGCCTTCTGATCACCAGCTACCAGAGGCTGTAAAAAAGACTGATAGGGCCATAGCTCCTGCCACGGAAATAGTCTGTGTCCCTGCACAGTTGATGCCACCAGGGTCCCTGCAAGCCAAACAGCTACACCACCTTCATGCTCAACTCTCACTGGGGCATAGCTGCCACAGGCAAAAAACAAACAAAGAAGTCTTGTGTTTATGTGTGCACGGTTGCTTTGGTCCTTTCGAACTCACTGTGACCCTGTAGACTGTGGCCTGCCATGCTTCTCTGTCAGAGAGGGGATTCTCCAGGCAAGAATACTGGAGCGTATTGGCCAATACAGTTTGCCATAGCCTTCTACTGCACTATATTTATTGCTGCCCTAGATGTCAACCCCTCACAGTACATGGTGCTGCCAGAACCCCTGCAACCCAAGCAGCTGCATCACTTCCACAGCTGGCCCTCACAGGGGCAAACCCAAGCCCTCAAGGGCAGCCTCAGGAGCTAAACCCCAGTGGATGAACTACATGCAGAGGAAGAAATAAAACTACAAGTAAAACCCAGGGGCAGTGTGACTAAGGAAGAAGACCCAAAACCTTCAGACCGGCTGTACAAGTGGCAGATTAAATCCACACGATCAACTAGGCAGACTCTGTGTCTATGGAATATATAAAAGGACGTGGACCTGTGGCTGATTCATGTCAATGTATGGCAGAACCAACACAGTACTGTAGAATAGAATAAAGTATTAAAAAAAAAAGGACATGCAGAGCTCCTACAAACAAACAAACAAACAAACAAAAAAACACATACTAGCTCTGATAGCTGTGGACATTGGAGGCAAGAACACACAGGAGTAGGACCAGATTAGAATCTGAGCTGCCCCCAAAGCAGGTCTAGAGATTAGCACGTGTTAGAGGGCATTCTAGGGAGGTAAGGTGGACTGTGATTTCCAGCACAGGAAAGGACTCTGACAGTAGTGACACAAGAAAAGCATTAAGTATTATGATTTTTTTAATTTGTTCCATAGATTCTTTAGGATGTTTATCCCCCCCCCCCCACCTTTTCCCCTCTGTTGTAATTGTTGATTTTAGTAGCACTAAGAAAACCAATTAAGGTTGTTTTTTTTTTTTTAATCCTCAGTCACACTTTTTATTGCTGTCATAAACCTCTGCCTCTACGTTGGGCTTTTGCAGTTCTGTGGAGTTTTCTGCTTTTTTTTTCCCTCCCTTTTTAATTTTAATTTTTTAAACCTATTATTATTTTTCTACACTTTTTCCTGTTTGTTTTTCCTATTTTTCCCCTCGCATTTAATCTGTAACGTATATAAATCTGCTTTATCTACTTCTATTTAGCTGGTTGTTTTTTTTTTTTTAATCCTCAGTCACACTTTTTATTGCTGTCATAAACCTCTGCCTCTACGTTGGGCTTTTGCAGTTCTGTGGAGTTTTCTGCTTTTTTTTTCCCTCCCTTTTTAATTTTAATTTTTTAAACCTATTATTATTTTTCTACACTTTTTCCTGTTTGTTTTTCCTATTTTTCCCCTCGCATTTAATCTGTAACGTATATAAATCTGCTTTATCTACTTCTATTTAGCTTTGCATATCTATTCTTTCTTTCTTTTCTTTGTCTCCTTTCGTCTCAACATATTTGTTAGCTTTATTT
>SJYC01129460.1:0-31807 GCA_006408675.1 Madoqua kirkii | reverse complement strand
AAAAACAAACAGTAGATATTAAATTTTATTAACAATTTTCATTTGGCATATTGTTTTAAATGGATGAAAAGGGCTATTGGCATTTCATCAGCTTTAGAAATTGCTTTTCACTAAAAGAATCAAAATAACTTTCTTAGCAAAATTAATTTTCAATCCATCAGTCTTTTTTCCCTTTAAATTAACAGAATCTTAAAATTCCCCCATTTAGGAAATAGTCAAAGTATTTTTCTCCTCTTACCAAATTTAGTAGTTACAACTCAAATCAGTAGACCTCAAGTATGAGAAAATCATTGATCATTTTCAAATTTTTGAAAACACAAAAGATTTGACATGAATCTTAATCATTCTAAGGATTACTCATTTTTCTTTCACTTCTCCATCAGTTTATATATGTCACTAATAGAAAAGGAAGATACTGATTAACCTAACTAAATGCTTGGATTCCCCAATTAAAATGCAAGTGAGTTACTGAGAAAGCGAAACACATATGGGTTTACCATTTATCTGGCTATAGGACCTGCCAAGCACAAAGGAGTGGAATCTGATACTGTCCTTTTCTCTCCTCCTCAGCTCTCCCTGCATTTTCTCCCTTTGCCTCCTTACTACAGATCCTAGGATTTTCCTATGTTTCCACATCAACCGTTAAAAAGGAAAGTGATCTAGTAAAACTAATATGAAAGAACTATTTGCTCACTATGTGTACTGGGATGAATAGTGTCCCTCCAAATTCACGTTCACCTAGAACCTCAGAACATGACCTTATTTGACACAGGGTCTTTCCAGATGCAATTAGTTAAATCAAGATGAAATCATACTAGATTCAGGTGGACCTTTATAAAAAGAGGGAAATCTGGATACACAAATGCAGACACACACAGATCCAGAGGGAAGAAGGCCATATGATGCTGGAGGCAGAAATGGAGAGATGCAGCTGCTAGCCAAGGACACTAGGAATTTTCAGCAATGACTAGAAGCCAGGAGGTAAGGAAGGATCTTCTTTGGAGCATTCAAGGGAGGATGGCCCTACGACACCTTGTTTTCAGACTTCTAGCCTCCAGAATGGTGACAGAATAAATTTCTGTTGTTCTAAGCCAGCAATATGTGATAATTGGTAATATGTGATGGCTGCTAAATACTGTGCCACTCCACTGTGCTGAATGTGTATTTTTAAGATGATTTCTGGATGAAGGCAATGCTTAATGCAAAGTGATGAAATAAAAGGTGCTTCTGGCAAGATAATAATTCAGAGGAGAAGACATTTATGGGGAACTGGGCCATTGGAGTTCCTTTTAAATAAAGCTTGGCATGCAGCCTTCTCTGTGGAGATGTGAGCCTGGGCTAGTCTGAGTGAAGCATTTTTACTAAGCCTTAGGAAGAGAGGAAAGAGAAATGAAAAGAACACACGCACTTTGCCTTCCAGTGCTTCGAAAGACACCAAAAGTCCCGAGATGAAACAGGTTGCCTCGAGTAATCAGGAAGCCTGAAATAAAATCAAGAACAGGTATACCAAGAGAGAATCTCTAGTAAATACCACTGTATATCTCTACACCACCAGCTCCTTTAAATCCTAGCAAAGTTACAACATTTAGCAAAGTTAGTGCCAGGTGAAAGAATTAAATGTAAAAATATTAAATCACAAAGATTAGAAGGCCATTATATGGCATGTTAGAAGATAACACAGGATGGAAAACAATTTCCTAAGATTAAATGAAAGGGAAGAAATAAAATAGAAAAATATTGGAATTTTACTGTGCCAACATTTTAAATTTTCCCATATTTTTTAAAAGTTAAAGATAATAAGCCAAGAAAATATTTGCAACACAAACATCCAACAATTGGTTAAGAGTCATAGTAGACAAAGAAATCATACAAAATCATATAAAACTGTATTATAGTAACGAACCTGGTAAAATGGGCAAGGGAAATAAATAATTTCCAAAGGAAAAAACTGTTAAGGTATTTTCCCAAATTCACTAGTAATAAAATAGATATGATTTTAAAATTAAAAGTGAAAGGGTTAGTGCTCAGTCATGTCTGACTTTTTGCGACCCCATGGACTGTAGTCCACCAGGCTCCTCCATCCATGGAATCTTCCAGACAAGAACACTGGAGTGGATAGCCACTCTCTTCTCAGGGGATCTTCCTAACCCAGGGATCGAATCTGGGTCTCCTGCATTGCAGGCAGACTCTTTACCATCTGAGCCACCAGGAGACCCACATACTACTAGGGGGCATATTAACTGCCACATCCATTTAATAAGGAATTTATTAGTATTTATCAAGTGACTTTAAAATGATAGTATACCTGTACCCTGTGATTCTACTTCTAGGAAAGATTTATAAGGAAATAATCAAAGAAGTACTCAATTTTTTTTTAACCAAGATGTTACGGCAGTGTTATTTACAATAAAATTTGCAAACAACTCAACCAATTTGTGTAATGATTAAATAAGTTATCCATATTATAGAGAGTCATTTATTCTTTAAGGCATGGAGTAAAGCTTGTAACTTTATGGTAGTTGAAAAGTAGAATAAAACTTTGTTAAATATCCAAGAGCACATGGAAACGGCATGCACTAAATCTTTAGTGCTCTGGCTCCTGGATAATAATTTATGTTCTTACTGTATTTTCCATGTTGTCATACACTCTCTTATCATGAGAAAATATTTAACTTAAAAAGTTTTAAAACTCCTAATAGCCTCATCAGGGAAGTTTAAATAACAATTTTGAGTGGCAGTAACAGAAGTTAAAACCCAAATGATGAGACAGACCTTTTTACATAATCTAATAAAATATTAATGTGCAGATTTTACTTGCCAGTCTCAATTTCTTTTTCCCAGTTTCCTTGGCCAGTAATTCCTAACCTAAATTTTGGAATACCCCGAGTGACTGTCAATTATCTCAAGAGAGTCACATTTTTTTTTCTTGGATAGTTTCCAAGACACCATTTGTTTTTAAAACGTCACTCTGTTTAAGGCAATTAGCATCTGTTTTGAGTTTGTCAGAGAATTAGAAAGTCATCATTGAAAGGTGAGTTTGCAGTGGTGGCAGCTAGACTGAGGTAAGGGCCAGGAGAGTACAGAATTGACAAGAGAATGATTTTGCTTTATCTCCTTCTGTACATAATTCCAAAATCATTTCTTCTTCTTCAAAGAGAACATTGTGCCAATAACCAAAAGAGTATTCTGATTTCATTTTCCAGGGCTCTATATCTTTTTGTTCCTCCTGCTCTTTTTTGTTACTTACACACATTCTATAGAACAAGTGAGCAAACCCACAAAATGAAACTGGCGAAGGAAGGCGTAAGACACGGTCCTTGAAATGGATCATGAATTGGCTCTAGATCAGGTCACAATATAAATGTCACAAGGTTCAAACCAAGTGGAAACTTTTCTCTATACTACAAAAATTCCAGATTTACATCAGCTATTAAAGCAGCTCTTAATTATTCCTGTCTACTGCTACAAAGACACTAGCTTAAGACTGAAATGACTGAGGTCATGTGAGGGCCCTGGAAACAACACCATGTTCACACCAGAAGGACAAAAACTCACCAAAACATAACAAACCCCCAAAGCATCATGGGAACCTGAGCTCAAACTTCTCAGATCAGTTTAGGCTTCCAAACAGCGTTCAGCCTCCTTTCTACTTTCAGTGGATGAGGGGAATGATATAAGCAGTGTTCATATTCATGTAGCACTTTGAAAAGTAGCAACTTTATATCATAATCTATCTTTAATCCTCACAGCAATGCTGATTTGTAGGTTTAAAGTAAGGATTATCTTACTTGAATATTGTACAGCACAGGGATTATTCCTGTCTACTGCTACAAAGACACTAGCTTAAGACTGAAATGACTGAGGTCATGTGAGGGCCCTGGAAACAACACCATGTTCACACCAGAAGGACAAAAACTCACCAAAACATAACAAACCCCCAAAGCATCATGGGAACCTGAGCTCAAACTTCTCAGATCAGTTTAGGCTTCCAAACAGCGTTCAGCCTCCTTTCTACTTTCAGTGGATGAGGGGAATGATATAAGCAGTGTTCATATTCATGTAGCACTTTGAAAAGTAGCAACTTTATATCATAATCTATCTTTAATCCTCACAGCAATGCTGATTTGTAGGTTTAAAGTAAGGATTATCTTACTTGAATATTGTACAGCACAGGGACATACAGACATTATTTTGTAATGACTTTAAATACAGTATAATCTATTTAAAAAACTGAATCACTATGTTGTACACCTGAAAATAATATTGTAAATCAACTATACTTCAATAAAAAAAGAGTCATCTTACTTTAAGATTAGATGAGAGAAAACATTAAAGAGAAATTAACATTTAAGACAGAGAATATTAGTATCAGAATAGAAAATAACATCTAATTATTTCTGTGAAGCATTAGGATGTTTCACAGAGAATGTGTAAAGCCAAGAAGTTTAATGAGGGGCCTCAGAGGTCAAATCAGAGGTCAAATGGGGACAGACTGAGGTATACTTGGTATGGCACTCCATTTTTTCACTAGTTCAGTACTCAGGATATATTCTCTAGACTAACTTCTATGTTTGGATTAGAGAATCACACCCTTGACCCTCAATTGCTCAAGCCCTCCAAGAACCTACTGGTTACCCTGAGAACATACTAACTCTCGGGGAGCAGCTACTCATCTTTGTACCCCCATCAGTATGTATTCAGTAGTGCAGTGAATTCACACGGAAAGTCCTCAGAAAATGTCTGAGAAAGGCAAGGAGGGAAGAAAAGAGGAAGTAAAAATGGGATGTGAAGTATAATTTTGTTTTCTTCAACCTATAAAACCTACAGTATTCTAAAGTATTTTAACAGGAATGAATAATTTCTATCAATGGACTTATTTCTATTTAAAATTTCTGAAGTGGACAAAAATCAGGCAGAACACATTCGCTGAAGTACAAAGGAGGGGAGAAAAGCTCCTCTTTGAATTAACAGTGACTCATCTCCTAAGAAATCTAGGTTATGATGCACAATTAAGAGATTGTGTTTATTGGAGTATTTCACTCTCAAAGAGCTTCAGTAGACATGCAGAAGACAGTAATGATTTTTGTCATACTGAAATTAATATTCTGGTGCCTTAAGAACATAATCATTATTTATAGCAATGTTTCGCATAAAACAGGGCCCTGCCCACAAGCACCTGTAAACTAATTGATGACTCAGCAAACAAAGAAAAGAAGCCCCTCCACGTCAAGACACCCCTTGTGGGTGGCACATTCATGTCATTTGTACTCACTGATAATATCTGGTTTTATGAATCCAGAGTGGACCCACATCAGCTGTCTGCCCTGACAGACTCCCAGGGAGCCAGCCAAGCCTTCGTAAAGAGGGTGCTACAGGCTATAGAAACATGATAAGGTCACCTGGCTGCCTTCACAGAACAAGCTGACAAAATGTTTAAAGTGCTCAAAACAAAAAGTTCAACAAACCACAAAGCAATGTGGCCATTTATGCATATATCTCCCCCTCATCCTGGTATGAGGGGGGGGCCTCATCCCACCTACTGTAGAAGTGTTCTTAGAAGACAGACTCCCAGGGAGCCAGCCAAGCCTTCGTAAAGAGGGTGCTACAGGCTATAGAAACATGATAAGGTCACCTGGCTGCCTTCACAGAACAAGCTGACAAAATGTTTAAAGTGCTCAAAACAAAAAGTTCAACAAACCACAAAGCAATGTGGCCATTTATGCATATATCTCCCCCTCATCCTGGTATGAGGGGGGGGCCTCATCCCACCTACTGGTAGAAGTGTTCTTAGAATTTGGCTCAGATAGTAACGAATCTGCCTGCAATGTGGGAGACTTGGGTTCAGTCCCTAGTTTGGGAAGATCCCCTGGAGAAGGGAATGGCAACCCACTCCAGTATTCTTGCCTGGAGAATTCCACGGACTGAGGAACCTGGCATGCTACAGTCCATGGGGTTGGAACTCAACTGAGCGACTAACACATTCATGTTCACAGGTAGAAAGATTAAGTCAATAAAATAGAACCCAATATCCCCTTTGCAGTTAGATGTGTTTGCTTAATAAAAATAGTTTATTTGTTTGCTCATCTGGGTCTATAGTCCCCTTGTCTTAAATTCCATTTCAGACATAATTCCCAAGGTGCTTTGGAATCTGAATGTTTTTCAAAAGACTGTGTGAAGAAAGTATCTGGACCAAATGAAATATTTAAGTGCTCACCTAAGAATGTACTTATGTATCACTTAGGAAAGTTAGAGACTATTTAGAGAGATTTACTCCAAGGTAGAGACTAGGAGACTAAATGGCAGAGGGCTGGATGGACATGTGTTTAGCAGACTGTGGGGACTAGTCTCGGGGACAGCCCCAACAACTCCCTCTCTCTCAATCCTACCCCTACCTCACACTAGAGGGTGAAGTCATTTTCCACTCTTTTGAGCTGTCTCGTAAAAGGTGCAGCTACCCTAAGGGAGAGGCCACATGGAGGGAGGATGTAGAAGAGAACCTTGAAACTTGACCAACAATAAGAACTGCGGCCCTGGACACACGGCCCCAGTAGACCAGTCCCCACCAGCTCTCAGCTGTTTCAGCTGAGTTGTCAGACATGTGACTGAGGGAGCCATCTGAGACGTTCCAGCCTCAGCAGACACCACTCAGAGCAGAGACAAGGTGATTCCATGTGCCCTGCTCAAATTCCAATCATTAGAAACAATAAGGCAAATTTTTCAATAGATGTTATGCGGCAATAGATAACTGAAACAGGCTAATGTCAAAGCCTTCTGCTAAAAATCTTTTTTTTTTTTTAATGCCACACTTGGTTCTTTCTTGTAGAAATCATCCACAGTAAACCAACTGTACTAAGAACTTATTAGATGGAATCTGGACTCTGAATAGATACACTCTAGAAAGGATGGAATGATTCAGGGAGAGTTTTCACTTTAAAATAATACAATGCAGGAGACACAGGTTTGATTCCTGGTCCAGGAAGATCCCACAGGCCAGAGACCAAGTAGGCCCCTGAGCCACAGCTATTGAGCCTGTGCTCTAGAGCCCGACAACCACAAGTACTAAGCCTTCATGCCCTAGAGCCTGTGCCCAGCAACAAGAGAAGCCATGTCAGCGAGAAGCTCTCACACCACAGCTGCAGAGTAGCCCCCACTTGCCACGCCAAGAGAAAAGTCCGCACTGCAACAAAGACCCAGCAGAGTCAAATATAAATGAATAAATGATTTTAAAAACTACTGTATATAGTCACTTTTATTGTATTTTAAATGAAGAGAGAACTGGGGAGGAAAAATAGAAAATCAACTCAGCTGTATGAAGCATTTAAGATAATTGTAGTGCAGTAGTAATAACTACCTTTTATGGGGTGGTTTCTATATTCCAAGCACTATGCTAAGTGTTTTACAGCTATTATCTCATTTAATCCTTACAATGAACCTGTGAGATAGGTGTTATTATCTGTACTTTATATAGATGAGGAAACTGAGGCTCAAAGAGATTAAGCAATTTGTCTAGAAGTCACCCAGCTAGGAAGGTTTGGAGCTGAGATCTGAACTTGGCCAGCCTGACATGAAAGCCATTTAACTATAATGTACGATACAGTCTGCAGCTTTTATAGTAAAATAGTTTCATTATTCAGGTACTTTTATGGTCAGAGAGGAATGCGTCCGACAGTAATAATGCCAAAGTCTAAGTGTTAGTCACTCAGTTGTGTCGACTCTTGCGACCCCATGCACTATAGCCTGCCAGGCTCTTCTGTCCATAAGATTTCCCAGGCAAGAATTCTGGAGTAGGTTGCTACTTCTCCCACCAGGGGATCTTCCCAACCCAGGGATCAAACCCAGGTCTCCCACATCACAGGTGGATTCTTTATCTCCTGAGCTACAGCAAAAGCCCACAGTAATAATAGCAAAAAATAAAAACCAATATTTTGACCTTAAATAAGTAGTTTTACATGCAATTTGGCATTCTTTTGCTTTACTCTGGTATTTGGTTAGATTCAGGCGATATAATTCTTGGAAGATATGGGAAAATTTCTCATATACAGCATGGACATCTGTCCAGTCCTTTTCCTAGTTTATATTTTCTAAAAGATTATTTGTTATATGAAATGGAGAACTGAGATATCACCATCAGATACTGAGGATTTACCCTGATTAGCCCTCCTGTGAACTGTAGCATTTGATTTGTTCTCTACTTTGGCTAGTTCTGCCCATCTCACCTATTTTTCTTTTCTTTTAAAAACATACTCCTCCCCGCCCCCCACCCCCTCACAAGCCCATGCTATCCTTTCATTATTCTGAAAGGCCCCATATTGAATGACTCTGATTTGCAAGGCTGCAGATGGCAATATACTCCACACAAAGCCAGAAAACAGAAGAAAATGAAAGAAACATAATTTTGTCAAAGGGTAAATTATCAAGCCCTGCAAAATGTTTTTCTACTGCAAAGACTTTAAAATTATGTAAAAATCCCCCCAAAAAGAGTTGCTCTAAAATCAAGTGAATGGCTAGTTTTATTTGCTTTAGAACCTTAATGAGCAGCTTGCTTTCACAAAAGACCAAGGGAAAGGACAATCTTGTTTATCTGAGCAAAAACTGGAGGAGAATCTATCATACTTCAGAATACCTGATGTGTTACTTTCACAAAGAACCTTCACAGCTTCTCAGTTTTACCAAATTGCACTAGAATTTAAGATGATGCTTTGATGTGTGGAAAGGACAATGACCTGAAGGACTGATATGCTTGTTTTAGGACAAACATTTGTGTGTATTTGCATCCTTAGAGTAAAAGGAGAATCTGATTTGATATCAGAGGACCTTACTTAAAATATCATCTTTGCCACAACTTACTGTATCACCTAGGCCATGACACAATCTGATTCTCAATTCTTTACCTGTAAAATAAGGATAATGATACAATATGACCCAGAATTGTTATAAGATTTAAATGAGATAGCACTTATGACAGTTTTAGTCCCTCAGTCGAGTCTGACTCTTTGCAACCCTATGGACTATAGCCCATCAGGCTCCTCTGTTCATGGAATTCTCCAGGTAACAACACTGGAGTGGATAGCCATTACCTTCTCCAAGGGATCTTCCCAATCCAGGGACTGAACTCAGGTCTCCAGGAGGCAGATTCTTTACTGTCTGAACCACAAGGGACTTCGCAAATTATAAAATTCATTATAAATTTTAATTATCATAAGGTCTCCTATCTTATAGGAACATTTTACAATATATTATATGAGTGTACTACTTTCAACTTTTCAAAGAAAAAGTACTATAATATTATACATCATATTGTTTAAATCAGACACATCAAAACCAGAAGAGTGGAGATATTTAGTTTTCATATCTGGTCAATTTATAACACTGTGTTCCATTCAATAAATATGCTCATTAATTAATTCAACAAAAATATTCTGAATGACTTTATTCTGAGTGAATAAAATAGCCTCAAGAAGCTTATATTTGAATGAGAGAGACAAGATCAAGACAAAATAAGCTGTTATCAATTATTATCCCAGGTATTTATAAGTTCCACAGAGAAAAATAAAATGGAATAAGATGTAAAGTGATGACATCAGAGCACCTAAATATATTAAGCAAATATTAACAGATATGAAGAGAGAAATAGATAATAATATATAACAATAGTAGGGAACTTCAATATCCCACTTTCAACAATGAGTAGATCATGCAGACAGAAAATCAATACTGAAACATTGAACTCGAACTGTATCTTAGATTGAATGCACTCAACAGGCATCCCCAGTGGTTTAAAGAATCCACCTGCAATACAGGAGATGCAGAAGATGCAGGTTTGATCCCTGGATCAGGAAGATCCCCTGGAGGAGGGCATGGCAGCCCACTCCTGTGTTCTTGCCTGGAGAATCCCATGGACAGAGGAGCCTGGCAGGCTACAGTCCATGGGGTCGCAGAGAGTGGGGCATGACTGAAAGGACTGAGCATGCATGCTACAGACATATACAGGTGGACCTAATAGATAAATAGAGACAAGTCTAACAGATATTTACAGAATATTCCACCCAACAGTACTAGAATACATATTCTTCTCAAGTATATACAGGACAGTCTCCAGGATAGAACACGTTAGGTCACAAAACAATCATCAGCAAATACAAGAAGATTGAAATCATGCTAAGTATCTTTTCCAACTTCAGTAGTTTGAAACCAGGAAGTAATAATAGGGAGAAAACCCAAAAATTCAAAAATGTTTGAAAGTTAAATAAAACACTCCTAAACAATTAATGGGTCAAACAAAAATAAAAAAGGGAAATCAAACAATCATGGATTGAATAAGAATGGAAACACAACATACCAAAACTTATAGGATGCAATAAAAGCAGTTCTAAGAGGGAAGTTATAGCAATAAATGCTTAGAGAAAAGAAAGATCAGAAATAAATAACACAACTTTATACCTCAAGGAATTAGAGGACAAATTAAACCCAAAGTTAGAAGAAAAGAAATAAAGATTAGAGAGAAAATAAATGAAATAGAGATCAGCATAACAACCAAAAAGAACAATGAAATTAAGAACTGTTTTTCTGGAAAGATTAATATTTAGCTAGAAAAAAGGGAAATCTCAAAAAAAAAAAAGGAAATCTCAAATAAACTTAGAAATGAAAGAAGAGACGTTACAATTGATACTACAGAAATATAACTAATCGTAAGAGATTACTATGAACAATTATATGTCAAAAATTGGATACTCCAGAAGAAATGGAAAAATGATTAGAGACATACAACCTACCAAGACTGAATAATGAAAACATTCACAATTTGAACAGACCAATATAAGTCAGGAGATTAAAATAGTAATAAAAAATCTCCCAACAGGACTTCCCAGTGGCACTGTGAATAATAATCTGCCTGCCAAGGTAGAAAACATGGGTTCAATTCCTAGTGTCAGAAGATCCCACATACTGCAGAGCATCTATACCCATGTGCCATAACTACTGAGTCCACGCTCTGCAACAAGAGAAGCCACCACAGTGAGAAGCCCACACATTGCTGAAGAGTAGCCCTAGCTCGCTGCAACCAGAGGAAGTCTGTGCACAGTGGAGAAGACCCAATGCAACCAAAGATAATGAATAAATAAATAAAAGAAAAAAATATATATAACCTCCCAACAAAGAAAAGCTCATGACCAAATGGTTTCACTGGTGAAGTCTACCAAACATTTAAAGGAGAATTAAAATCAATCCTTCTCAAACTCTTCCAAAAAACAGAAGAGAAAGAAACACTTTCAAACTCATTTTATAAGGCCAGAATTACCCTAATACCAAAGCCATATAAGGATACTAATAGAAAGAAAAACTACAGGCCAAGATGATACAAAAACTTTCAACAAAATACTAGTAGGCTGAATTCAACAGAAAATTAAAAGTAATGACCAAAAGTAATATACTATGATTAAATGGGATTTATCCCTGGGATGCAAGGATTGTTCAACATACACAAATCACTATAACTATGATATACCACATTAATAGAATGAAAGATAAAAATCATATGATCATCTCAATGGATGCAGAAAAAACATTTGCCAAAATTCAACGTCCTTTTAACATAAAAACTCCTAGCAAATTGGAGTTCCATATAGATGGAATGAAACTCAACATAATAATAGCTATATATGACAAGTCTTTGGTTAACAGCACACTCGACAGTGAAAGGTTTAAAGCTTTCCTGTTAAGATCAGGAACAAGACAAGGGTGTCCTCACTCACTATTACTATTCAACATAGTACTGGAGGTCCTAGCTAAAGCAATTAGGCAAGAAAAAAAAGTATCCAAATTGGAAAGAAAGAAGTAAAATTGTCTGTTTGCAGATAATATGATCTTATAGATATAAGACACAATCAAAAAACTGTTGAAACTAATAAATTCAATAGTTATAGGATACATCAACATATAAAAATTAGTTTCATTTCTGTACACTAACAATGAACTATTGGAAAAATAAATGTTTCTCTGAGTTCAGCGAGCTAGCCTAGCAAATTAATCAAACCCAAGGAGGTGACGATTGGGACCTCTAATCTATAGCTAGTTGGCCAAAAGCATGGATAACAATTCAGGCTTTCAATTGGCATATGAAGCAGTAAGGAGGGATGATATGAGGAAGAGGCAGTCTTGTAGGACTGAGCCTTTTACCTGTGGAATCTGACTCGATCTCTAGGTAGACATTATCAGAATTGAATTAGATTGCAGGACACCCAGCTGGTGTTGGAGAATTGCTTGGTGGTGTGAGAAAACCCAGTACCCCCCATAAGAATTATACAGAATTGTATACAGCAATTCCACTTTTGGGTATATGTCAGATAGAAATGTAATCACTATCTCAAAGAGATGTCTGCACCCCTATACTCACTGTAGCATTACTAACAATAGCCAAGACATGAAAACCACATAAATGCCCATCCACAGACGAATGGGGAAGAGCATTACTAAGCACTTGCTGTTCAGTCACTCAGTCAGGTCCAACTCTTTGTGACCCCATGGACTGCAGCACAACAGTCTTCCCTGCCCTTCACCATCTCCCTGAGTTTACTCAAATTCATGTCCATTGAGTCGGTGATGCCATCCAACCATCTCATCCTCTATCATCCCCTTCTCCTCCTGCCTTCAATTTTTCCCAGCATCAAGATCTTTTCTAATGAGCCAGCTCTTTGCATTAGGTGGCCAAAGTACTGGAGTTTCATCTTCAACATCAGTCCTTCCAGTGAATATTCAGGGTTGATTTCCTTTAGGATTGACTGGCTTCATCTCCCTGCAGTCCAAGGGACTCTCAAAAGTCTTCTACAACACCACAGTACAAAAGCATCAGTCTTTTGGTGCTCAGCCTTCTTTATGGTCCAACTCTCATATCCATACATGACTACTGGAAAAACCATAGCTTTGACTATATGGACCTTAGTTGGTGAAGTAATGTCTCAGTTTTGTAATACGCTGCCTAAGTTTGTCAAAGCTTTTATTCCAAGGAGCAAGTGTCTTTTAATTTCATGACTGCAGTCACCATCTGCAGTGATTTTGGATCCCAAGAAAATAAAGTCTGTTATTGTTTCCATTGTTTCCCCATCTATTTGCCATGAAGTGATGGGATTGGATGCCATGATCTTAGTTTTCTGTTGAGTTTTAAGCTAGATTTTTTCACTCTCTTCTTTTACTTTCATCAAGAGGCTCTTTAGTTCTTCTTCACTTTCTGCCATAAGGGTGGTGTTATCTGTATATCTAAGGTTATTTATATTTCTCCCAGAAATCTTGATTCCAGCTTGTGCTTCATCCAGCCTGGCATTTCACATGATGTACTCTGCATTTATGTTAAATGTTACTATGCACAAGGAATACAAATACAAAGACTTGAGCTTGATGTGGTCTAAGAAAGTAAAAAAGGCCAGGGTATATGGAAGGGGTGAACAAGGCAGACAGTGGTAGGTGGTGATGCAGTTAGGGACTAGGTCATGGACTAGTTGCTTGGGATTTTATTCTGATTGCAACTTGGAGCATTGGAGCAGAGAAATATTAATACCATATGACCAAGTTTTTCAAGAATCCCTTGACTTATATGTAGGGTACAGACTGTAGAGAGAGTAAGAATGAAAGGAAGAAGACCAAACAGATAGCCACTGGAACAATCCAAGCTAGATATGGTAGAAACATGGACCAGGATAAGAGTATGTGCTAAGAAGTGGTCAGATTGTACACATACCTTAAAACTATGGCCAACAGAATTGACTGATAAAATGAATGTGCCATATGAGAAAGATAAAAAGTTTCAAGACAATTACAGGATTTGTTCTGTGCCCTAAATTACTGGGTTATAGGTTTGCTTTGATGGTGAGCACTGGGAAAGAGGTGGGTTTTGGACCTCTTCTGTTAGGAGGGCACATTAGACATTATATAGTGACATTAGAAGGCTCTTGGATATGCGAGTCCAGGATGTGGGACAGAAGTTAACACTGGAGATAAAAATATAAGAGTCCTCAGCACACTCAGGATTAAATGTGTAGGACTAGACAGCTTACCTAGAATGTAGATGCAAAGAAAGGAAAGGGCTCAAGGATTAAGCCCTGAGGGCTTCCAGTATTTAGAAAAGAAAGAGTAACCTCCAAGATTGGGAACAGGAAGAATAAACAGCCAAAGAGAAAAAAAAAAAGAGAGAGAGAGAGATTCTATGGAGATGGGAGAAAAAGGACAAGGTATTAGTGTCACAGGAGTCCAGTGAAAGGAGGAGGCTGGAGGTGTGCAAAATGATGTTGATAATTTGAGTCAACTAAGGTCTCAAATTGTTGAATTTGGCATCCTGGTAGCACCTAAATTTGATGTTTCTTTCCATGTGGAAGGAACTCATTTAGAGGGACCTTGGCCCCCATGTACCCCTTTCCTCACTCTGCCTCTGTAGTGACAGTGACTTCTCCAGGTGGTACATCTCGGCAGAATTAACTGGGCATGCCTGGCTCATCTCTTCTCCTCTCAGGAGCTGGCAGCTTGCCAGGAGCAGGTTGCTTTCTCCAGGGCCAGGATCTCTGCTTCTCTAGGTGAGGAGGCCCAAGATATAATCTGTACAGAGCCCAGGCAAGAAAACGAGTGCTATTAATGAGGCGGCCCTGGGAGACCTCCAGAGCCTCACAGTGTCAGGGGAGCCTGGTTGGAGTAGGCTTCAGAAGGGGAAAAAAATGGGAGAAAACTGGGAGATAGCAAGAATAAACAACTTATGTAGGTTTTTTTTTTTTTCCCTCGTTAAAGGGCAGAGAAATGAAGGGGGTGTGTGGGGCCAAAGAAAGTGTCTGTGTTTTAAGATAGATGGTATTATAGTACTTGTATGCTGATGGGAATGACCTAGTAGAAGGTAGGGGGAATAATGAAGTGGGTCGGAGAGAGGTTATTCATGGAACAAGAATTCTTGAGCAGGTGAAAGGGCATGGGATCGGGAGCACAGGTGGAAGGCTTGGCTTTAGCTAGGAGCATGGGCATCCATGGCAATGGGTGAGAAAAGTCAGGGCTTGGGTACAAATGAGGGTCAACTGGTGGTGACTGAATTTTCTCCAAATGAGAAGCAACATCACCAGCTGAGATGGGGGTGTGGGGGCTGAAGATCTGAGGAGAGGCCATGATGTGGGGGAATGTAGGACTTATGGAAATACCGCAGGCTTGCTGGTCAGCACCTAGCGCCCACTCAGCCTATACAATCAGGACTGTAAAGTGAAACCAGTTGGCACAGTTGTGAGTTTTCCTCCAATCAATTCAGTTCGAAAATGTATTTAGTTAGACAACTGTATTTTGTCAGTATTGAGGTTTTCCCAGTGAGTGTGACGAGCCAGAGGCAAGGGAGCTGAGGTGGTATGCAGAGAAGTGGTGCTAAGGGGCCAAAATCTACAGTGAAGGGAGTTAGGTGGAATGATAGAAGGCATGAAAGAGGAAGGTCAAGGTGTTGAATAAAATGCTGGTAGAGATGGTGAAAATGTTGGCAATGACAAGGCCTAGCGTGTAACAGAGGGCATGGTGGAGGTTAGGACAGCAAAGTGAGGCTGGGTCATCCTCATGGATATTAAAATCATCAACAGCCAGGCCAGGAATGGTGCCAACCAGAGAACAGGTGATACTGGTGCTAAAATCTTCAATGAATGAGAAGCGAGGAGGGGAGGGATGAGCAGGAAGACTGCCAAGGAGATCATATGTCTCCACAGGACCGAGAAGGCAGGTAGAACAACGGTCTGGAAAGAGCAACAAAAGAAGGAAAGCTGGTCCCCCACAGGGTGAGAGGTAGAACTGTGGGAAAGCAGGCATCCATACAGGAGAGTGATGCAGGAAACGTAATGTCTGGGAGGGTGGGTAGGGTACTTGCTCTAAAGGACACCTCAGAGAGAGATTGTAGGAATTTTCCTGATGATGCAACTAAAATTGCAGAGAGCACAGTGGAAGCGCTTGGGGAGAAGTTCAGAGAGTCCAGAGGGAAAAGCCCAGTGACAGAGTGACTAGAGTGAGCAGACTTCTGGTGATGACTGAGGCCAACAACATGCAGGCACCAGGCAGATTAGTGCTGATGGCCCCTTAAAGGTAGGTGGATAATTGGGTTCTCACTAGAGTCTCCTTCTGGGGCTGGTCCCCTGGGCCACATGCAGTGGGACTGCAGGAGGAGAAGATGGTGTTCAGGGAGCTCTTTAAGCTCCACAGGCTCGTCATGTACGTGAATGAATGACTGAAAGGGTGAATTGATAGAAACAATTCTGACTTTTCACTACTGTGAGTCTTGCGAGTCCTGTGTCATCATTAGATTGTTATTAAAATGTACACTGTTAATCACTTTTGCATTTTAATTTGGAAGCGAGGAAAAGACAGTTGGCTGATTAATTATCCTTCAAAGAGAGCACAAAACAAAAAATAAAACACCTGTTATTATGCTTTGTACTATGTGTTCTTAGAAAAGGTGTTTGGATATGGACTCTTACAGACCAAATATTGTCTATTGCCTGTGAAGTAAAGGAAGGTATTTTGAAAAGTTGAGAACTCTTTGCAGGGCAAATGGCTCTGGCTTGTTTATGTAATTTTACTTTTTGTATATTAGATTATCTTAGATCACAACATATAAAGGAGACCGGTGAAGGAGGAAGAGGAGGGAGGAGGGAGGAGGAAAAGCGAAAAGAGAAAGTTAAAGCAAATTAAATCTTCCAGTATTTTTAAAGTAGTACCCCAGTAGTTCAGCTGGAACGTGCTTCAATACACCTCTTGTATTGACATATATAGGCCTGAATGTTATGCTGTGTCTATATTTTTAACAAGTAAAAATGTTTCTGCTGCTGAGTTTTACCTGAAAACTGCTCAAAAGACCAGTTTCTTCCCCTACCAAATTAATTCAAAAGCGACAGAGCTTCCCTGGAGGCTCAGCAGTAAAGAATCTGCCTGCCAGTGCAGAAGACACGGTCTTGATCCCTGGTCTGGGAAGCTCCCATGTGCCATGGAGCAACTAAGTCCATGTGCCACAACTGCTGAGTCCGTGCTCTCAAGCCCAGGAGCCGCAACCACTGAAGCCTGAGCACCTAGAGCCTGTGCTCGGCAACGGGAGAAACCACTGCAATGAGAAGTCCAAGCACCGCACCTACAGAGTAGCCCCCACTCACCACAGCGAGAGAAACCCTGTCAAAGCAACCGAGACCCAGAACAGCCATAAATAAATAAACTTCAAAAAAAAATAGTTGAACAAACTGAATGGCTGAATTATGGCTGGGAGGTAACTTAGCATAATGTAATTGTGATGAAAAAGTCTTACTCATAAAAACAACTCCAGCATCACTTTGATGAGTAAAGCTTCTTTTAGTCTGAAGAGGATACCAGACCCTTGATTATTTTACCCACACTATGATTCTTTAAGATCAATTCATTATTTTTCAAAGATCAAGGGTTCATTAAAAAGTAAATGAATTCTTGCAACACACCAAGAACTACATCAGGGCAGAAGATGACCAAACGGTGTCCTTTTAAGAATCTGTTGAACTTTTCTACAGGTCAGTTCACTTTAGAATATGCTAGTCACCATCCACCTCTGAGGGCTTTAAAGAGTACTTCACCTACTTTACCACAGCAATAGCACTATTCTAAAATGAAACTCCTGAAAAGGTGATGTCAGTCACATTAGTTTTAGGCACCTAATATCACCACTTGTTGATAGAATTAACACATTCTTATCTAGCTGTTGATAGTGTCCAGTTACTTGTAAAGAACTCCTTGAGGGCAGGGACCATTTTTCATTATCCCCAGTAGTTTATATAATAATTACTATGGGATAAATAGCAAATGGAAACATGTACTGTCCCAAGTTAGAGTGCAGAATGACTGAAATATTGCTTTATATTCCTGAAAACACAAAAACAAAAATCTCTCCTAGATTCTTGACAATGCTGCCACCTAAAGAGTGTTATTTCCTGATGCTTCCCAAGTATCTTGCTATCCCAAGTAATACTTGACACGATCTTTCAGCAAGGAGTTGGTGCCTCTAAGGAAATTTCAAGTTTCCATATTATTTAAAAAAGTAAAAAGGAGAGTGGGATGAAGGAGAAATGGAACAGAGTCCAAGACAAGCATTATTCAGAAAAAAGAAAAAATTTAAAGAGGCCCTACAATTTTGAATTCATAAAAATACTTCTTGAAACACTAATAAAAATAATGTTGACAGGATAGCTAGTTAAGGGTCAAACCATGAAGATATTAAATAAAAAGGAGAGTGGGATGAAGGAGAAATGGAACAGAGTCCAAGACAAGCATTATTCAGAAAAAAGAAAAAATTTAAAGAGGCCCTACAATTTTGAATTCATAAAAATACTTCTTGAAACACTAATAAAAATAATGTTGACAGGATAGCTAGTTAAGGGTCAAACCATGAAGATATTAATACAAAAATCTAACTGCTCAAAAATATTAAATATGGGATATCAACTTTCTCAAGTCATAAAAACAGTGATACTACACCTGGAAATAGAATCAGTTCACTTCAGTCTCTCAGTCGTGTCTGACTCTTTGCGACCCCATGAATTGCAGCACGCTAGGCCTCCCTGTCCATCACCAACTCCTGGAGTTCACTCAGACTCACGTCCATCAAGTCAGTGATGCCATCCAGCCATCTCATCCTCTGTCGTCCCCTTCTCCTCCTGCCTCCAACTCCTCCCAGGACCAGAGTCTTTTCCAGTGAGTCAACTCTTTGCATCAAGTGGCCAAAGTGGGTATTAAACTGAAATAAGAAATCTTAAATAGTTTTAAAATTTGGATATACCCGAGTTGTTACATTTCATTGTCTAAAAGTAGACATAATCTACAAATACAATTAGGGATGATATTCAAAATATTTAAGAACTAGTTAGACGCCAACTTGTTAAAATATATATCCAATCAATCCAAATGGAAGTAGACAAAGATATTTTACTGATGGGCATCTGCCATATATCAGCTCTGTACACCATGAAATAATCTTTTAATAACCCATTAACCTTGAGAGAGAGAACTAATCACATGGAAAATTATCATAATAGATGTGTATTTTATTTTTACACATAAGAGGAGGAGAAGGGAAAGACAGAGGATGAGATGGTTGGATGGCATCACTGACTCGATGGACATGAGTTTAAGCAAGCTCCAGGAGCTGGTGATGGACAGGGAAGCCTGGCATGCTGCAGTCCATGGGGTGGCAAAGAGTCAGACACTACTGAGTGACTGAACTGAACTGATATGTATTTTAATTACCCAGACGTTTATTTTAAGTGTTCATTTGTTAACTTAAAGCATTTATCTGGCCAACTTGTTATTGGATTAGTCTAATATGTTTCATGAAATCGCTTCATAAAGTGATGTATGAATGTAGAATATTACTGTAATTTGAATACCATATATATTAGTTCATTTGTTAGAATAACAGATTGAATAAAGCAGACTGTTTAGTACCAAGGAAACAAAGAATAACTCCTATCCTAAAGTGATTCTTCCTGTCCCAAATCAAAAACATCATGGGAAAATACAAAAGGCTATCCCAGACTCCGGAAAATTTATTCTCAAGGAATCAAAATATATACTGAGTGATAAATGAAGGATAAACACACACACATTTACTGAGATCCTCTGATACTAGGAAATAACCGGGCACTAGAGCTTCAAAGCCAAGGCTTCTGGACTTCCCTGATGGTGCAGTGGATAAGAATCCGCCTGCCAACCTAGGGGACACAGGTTTGATCCCTGATCTGGGAAGACTCCACATGCTGCGGAGCAACTAAGCCCATGCACCACAACTACTGGGCCCATGCTCTAGAGTCTGAGAGCCCCAGCTCCTGAGCCCGTGTGCAGCAGCTACTGAAGCCTGTGCACCTACAGCTTGGGCTCCACAACAGAAGGCACCACAGTGAGAAGCCCGTGCACCAACAGAAGCGCAGCCCCTGCTCAGCGCAACTAGAGAAAGCCCGCACAAAGCAACGAAGGCCCGGTGCAGCCAAGGAACAAACAGCAGCCACGGTTTCCACTGCTCAGAGTTTACGAAGGAGAAAACCATGTAAAAACTGTGTGCAGAAAGGGTTGTGGGCCCACAAAGGATGTACATATGTATAGACTGCAGTAGGGTAAAGAGGGGGTAACCAGTTCTAATGAGAAGAGGTCAGACAAAACCGTGAGCTGACACAAGCCCCAAAGCACAAAGACAACTGCATCCAGGGTGGACAAGGTGAGAGAGGAAGCTAAAACCAAGAGAATGCTGAGATCCTAGTCCACAGACTAACAGGACAAAACATCAAGCACATGTGAGGTCGGGTCTGAATGATGCCCTGTGCATAGTCTCTCATGGAAGCTAGAACCCCTACTTTCTTGGGCTTAGCTCCAGTGGTCCTAAAGGCAACTGGGTCACAAACTCCCAAGAAACACATCCACATGTATGAGTATCTGACATCTGAAACTCATTACATACAAAAAGGTATGGGAGACACAGAGACCAAACTAGTGGTTGTCAGGCAAGTGAGGGGGATGGGTGAATAGGTGAAGGGAATGAGGAGTATAAACTTCAGTTATAAAGTAATTAAGTCATGGGGATGTAATGTACAACACAGCGAATACTGTACTAACTTTGTATGGTGACAGATGGTAACTAGATTTATCAAGGTGATCATTTCATAATGTACAAAAATATCAAACCACTATGTTTTTACACCTAAAACTTACATATAATTGTAAGTCAGTTATACTTCAATAAAAAAAAAGATGGTTTCTACCACCCTATCTCCAAGGCCAAAAATGACTTTACATCAAGTTCTACTAAGGATATGGTAAGGGTAACTTCATTGCCCAAACCTGCATTTTGGAATTGTCCTCTACTCTGCTACACTCTCATCACCCATACATATCTAGTCACCAGCAAAGGCACAATGAAACTGTCTCATTATTATGCTCATGTATGACTCTCATTTTCCACTGCCATGGCAGCCTACCAAATCCAGGATCTTATAACCCAGGCCTGAGGAAGGACAACCACCTCTACTGCTCACCTTCCCGGCTCCCAGTCCCCATCACTGCTTCTTTCCTGGGTGTGTCGACTCCCTCAGTTTTCCCGGGTGGCATGGTTTCTACCCCATTCTAGCACTGACTCAGCTCAGCCCCTCTTGTAGCCTCCCCACAAAGCCAGGAAGCCTCTTTGGAGATCTCTCCTTTTTACTCATTTCCATATTCTCACTCACCTCACTGCTCTGTTGGCACATCCTATTCTTATTCTAACCTCTCCAAAATCTAGCATTATCAGCAAAGGAGGCTTTCCCTGTAAATGAAGGTCCTAGAAAATGGTAGCTTACCCAAAATGTAACTTTACTGAAAGCATAACCATTTTTGACAGCAATTCTTACCAAATGAACTATGTGCTTCTTCACCCTGAGTATGCTGAATGTAATTTACCTTTCCTTCAATGTTTGGAATCACATTGAAATGTACAAAATTACTACTGTGTATTGTCTGAGCCAGGTGGGAGGACTTCTGTATGGTCTCATCTCCTGTTGTAAGTTGATGTTTTCTGATCTGCTAGTCTTAGGAGATACTGCATAAATCAGAGAGCAAAGCTTACTAGATAGCACCTTTATAGATGCAATTCTAAATCAATGTGGTCTGACCTTAGGGATAGCTTCAGTTTCCTATACAGAAAGAAATAGATTTCAACACAGCTATAGTTGATAATCAGAGGGTGTTTTCATCTTTACTTGGATTTTTAATTATAAATCAGAGTTGAGTTTACTGGAGGTCTCTTGAATTAGTGAAGTAATATTTCTGCGGTCAATTTTTCCAGTATGACTATCTTATCACTTTAAAACTTGGGAGGACTAACCTTAATTTTATTATTAATCTTTCTCGTGGTACTATGCTTACTGTTTATGTGTAATAAATGTCTACTGACTCCATAATTATGAACCTGAGTTAGAGCCAAACATGATGGCACTTGTAAAATAGTTGTAAGCTGATCGTAAGGCTGTTCATGTTGAAAAAAAAGTGGGAGTTTGAAAAAGGAATTTAGAATTCAATTTCAGTCATTACTAGTAAAGAACTGGTAAGGCATCTGCTTCATCCCTATACCAATGATGGAAGATAAAGCAGCAGAAAAAAGTTAAGAGCCATTGGTTATCTTTATAGCAATTCGATTTTGGGAGACATACATGCCCTGTGTCTGGGATGGTGGTCTGAGGGTCAGAGTAGTGTCCTCCATATTTTGATAATTGGGCTTCTTTCTGACACACAGGGCCAGGACTAGAGTGAGCAAGAGGGGGAACTACGGTGCCAACTGTAAAGAAGTAACCACCCTCAGGCTACTTGCCTGACTCTAAGAGTTAGCATCTCTAAGTTTTATACCCTAGCTACCTCTTCTGACTCACCCTATCTCAGCTCTGCTGCCACATTCTCTTTTTCCCTCATCAACATCTCAGCTGCAAATTTGTAGCCCTCCTTTTAAAATAATTTTTCGTTAACTTTTTAAAAATCAAGTTTAAAACAATGTAAATTTCACTGCTGCTTTGTTCTGTTAAAGAAAACATCCTTAAAGTAAAAAACAATTCAACACACATAGTATAGGTGGAATCTTAAAAATAAATAAAGATGCATAGAAGAAGAGATCAGGTTTGTGGTTTCCAGAGGCAGAGGGTAGCAGATGGGGGAATTGAATAAACATGGTCAAAAGGTACAAACTTCCAGTTACAAGCTAAATAAGTATTAGGGATGTCACGTACAATACGACAACTGCAGTCATGCACGCTGCAAGGCATGTCAGAAAGTTACTAACAGTAAATCCTGAAAGTTCTCATCACAAAGAAAAATACAGTTTTTTATTTTTTCCCCTCTCTATATGAAATTATGGATGTTAGCAAACTTATTGTGGTAATCACTCTGCAGTGTATGTAAGTCTAGTAATTATGCTATACACCTTAACCTTATATAGTACTCTATGTCCATTGTATCTCAATAAAACTGGGAGAAAGAAAAACACAGAAATAGTTGGAAACTAAAATCTCCATACTGCCACACCTAGAGATAAGCTTTATAAAGATTATTCAGTGCATATGCACACACACCTTTTTAAAAAAAAGAGATTAGACTCTACACATTGTTCTTATTAGCTGAACAGTGTATCATGAGTAAATTCTATGTCCATGAAAAAATACAAAATGTATTTTTAAAATACCATAATAATTATTATTATTTTTTACAAAATTTTTGATTGAAGGACTTTGAGGATGGTTCCAGTTTTTTTGCTTTTCTAAGTCACTCTGAGATAAATATTCATTTATTCAAATATTTGTAATTTTTCTTTTTATTCTCAAAATTTCAGCCAAAGCCCCACATTTGAGAACAATGGGCAACACATTCTGAAGAAAGGTATCAGGAAATTCTGTGCCAGACTGACTAAACAGAAGAACCAGTCTGGCAACTATCAACCCCCGCCTTTTACCTTAGGCTTAAATAAAACAAGACTAGAAATCTGAGGGGAGACCTAAGAGTACCATCAAAGTAAAGCTTACGCCTGGGTGTCCTTCCCCTCCCTCACGGCAAGAAGAGAGAGTGCTCCTCCCCCTACTGCAGCATCCCAGTGAGGGAAGCCCCCCAAATCAGCAGAAATTAGCAGTGCCTGCAAGAAAGACAGACATTACTTCTCTCCAAAATTGTTTACTGCACTATGGAATTTGGGCCCTGGAGGCTCTACAGATTCACAGTAGAAGCATTCTAGGGAAAGTCTGCCAGTATACCCTGGAGTTTGGGGACATACATGGGCAGAGGGCAGTGCTGGCTTCTTACCAGAGAAGTCTGAAAACTGAGGGACTAGAATCATTCTCATCTGTGAGACCAAGAAAGGGGGCAGCAGAGAGTTCAGTTCAGTTCAGACGCTCAGTCCTGTCTGACTCTTTGAGACCCCATGAATCACAGCATGCCAGGCCTCCCTGTTCATCACCATCTCCCGGAGTTCACCCAGACCCACGTCCATCGAGTCCATGATGCCATCCAGCCATCAAATCCTCGGTCGTCCCCTTCTCCTCCTGCCCCTAGTCCCTCCCAGCATCAGAATTTTTTCCAGTGAGTCAACTCTTCTCATGAGGTGACCAAAGTACTGGAGTTTCAGCTTTAGCATCATTCCTTCCAAAGAAATCCCAGGGATGATCTCCTTCAGAATGGACTGGTTGGATCTCCTTGCAGTCCAAGGGACTCTCAAGAGTCTTCTCCAACACCACAGTTCAAAAGCATCAATTCTTTGGCACTCAGCCTTCTTCACAGTCCAACTCTCACATCCATACATGACCACAGGAAAAACCATAGCCTTGACTAGACGGACCTTAGTCGGCAAAGTAATGTCTCTGGTTTTGAATATCCTGTCTAGGTTGGTCATAACTTTTCTTCCAAGGAGTAAGCATCTTTTAATTTCATGGCTGCAGTCACCATCTGCAGTGATTTTGGAGCCCCCCAAAATAAAGTCTGACACTGTTTCCACTGTTTCCCCGTCTATTTCCCATGAAGTGATGGGACCGGATGCCATGATTTTTGTTTTCTGAATATTGAGCTTTAAGCCAACTTTTTCACTCTCCTCTTTCACTTTCATCAAGCGGCTTTTAAGGTCCTCTTCACTTTCTGCCATAAGGGTGGTGTTGGGAGTGTTGTGTTCCAGCCCTGTCAATTTTTTGCTCTGAGGCATCCTAGCACTGGAGCCTAAGGAAGGGCTTTTGGGTGGGGCCAGATGTTGCCATCTAAATGGTCACCTCTAGAACAGCTCATGCCAGTGAGTACCCCCCAATACTTCTACCACCAATATTCTTGTCCCTGTAGTGAGTCTCTGTAGAGTCGCCCTCTGCCTCCTCAGGAGACTCTCCAAGTCCAGGAGGTAGGTCTGGCTGAGGTTCCTATGAAGTCTCTCTTTTTCTTCCTGGGTCCTGGTGCACACAAGGCCTTGTGTGTGCCCTCCAAGTGTGTAGTTTATGTTTCCCAAAATCCTATAGTGTCCCTGCAACCAAGCCCCACTAGCTCTTAAAGTCAAATGCTCTGAGGGGCTCCTGCACCTGATGTCAGGCCCCAAACAAGGGAGCCTTACTTGGAGCTCAGAACTCTCACACCTCTGGGGGAATCTCTGTGGTATAACTGTTTTCCAGTTTGTGGGTCTCCCACCTGACGGCTATGGCAGTTCATTGTATTGTGTATGTGCCATTTCTACCATCTTGTTGTAGCTTCTTCTTTGTCTTTGGAAGTGGAGTATCTTTCTTGTAGGTTTGTCTTTTTTTTTGGTCAGTGGTTATTCAGCACATAGTTGTGAGTTTGGTGTGTTCATGAAAGTAGGTGAGATCAGCTCCTTCTATTCCGCCAACAGACTTGAATCCCGGTTGCTGACTTAGGTCAGTTTAGCTCTCATAACATGAGTCATCTGAAAATTGAACTGGGAAGCTTAGACCTGGAGTAGCCATTCCATTCTGGAGAAGATATTTTCTGAATATACATTCAGCGAACATACTAGCTTCAGAGCAGTTGTCCCTCTGTGTCTGCAGAGGAATTGTTTCAGGAACCACAAGGATAATAGAATCCTAGATATTCAACCCCTTACATAAATTGGTGTCCTGTAGCTTTTAATGTATTAATATTTATTTTTATTGAAATACAATTGATGTGCAATATTATGTTAGTATCAGGTGTGCTAACAGTCATTTGACACTTATTACATATATTATGAAATAGTCACCACAATAAATTTAGTAACCACTTGTCTTCATATAAAGTCATTACAATGTTATTGACCATATTCCTTATGCTATATACTACATTCCCAAGGCTTATCTATTTTATAGCTTAAAATTTGTACCTCTTAATTCCTTTCACCTGTTTCACCTATGCGCCCCCACCCCTCTATAAAACACCAGTTATTTTCTCTGTATTTATGAGTCTGCTTTGGTCTTTTATTTGTATTGACAATTGATTCCACAGTTAAATGAGATCATATGGTATTTGTCATCTGTTTGACTTACTTCACTTACTATAATACTCTATAAGTCCATCCATGTTTTCATAAATGTCAAATTGTATTCTTCTTATGGATGAGTAATATTCAATTATGTATATATATATATCATATATTTTTATTCATT
The DNA here is from genome assembly GCA_006408675.1 of Madoqua kirkii. Classification (NCBI taxonomy): domain Eukaryota; kingdom Metazoa; phylum Chordata; class Mammalia; order Artiodactyla; family Bovidae; genus Madoqua; species Madoqua kirkii. The sequence continues at coordinate 5,675 of SJYC01129460.1, read as the reverse complement.
CTTCTATCAATGGACACTTAAACTGTTTCCACATCTTGGCTATGTAAATAATGCTGTAATAAACATGGGGGTGAATATATATTTTTTCAATTAGTATCTTTGTTTTATTTGTGTAAATACCCAGCAGTGAAATTGCTGCATTATATAGCAATTGTATTTTAAATATCTTGAGGAAGCTCTATACTGTTTTCCATAGTGACTACACCAATTTGCAATCCCATCAAAAAGGCATGAGTGCGCTTTTCACTGCATCCTAAGCAACACTTGTTTGTTGTCTTGTTTTTTATAATTTAATGTAATTCTGATAGGTATAAGGTAGTATTTTATGTTGGTTTTTATTTGCTTTTCCCTGATGTTTATTAATATTAGCATCTTTTCATGTATCTGTTGTCCATCTGTATATCTTTTTTGGGAAAATGTTTGTTCAGGTCCCCAGCTCATTTTTTAATTGGGTGTTTTTTTTTTTTTTTCTGACGTACAGTTGTATATGTACATCCAAACTTGTTTTGGTTAGTTGGAGTCAGGTTTCCAAATTTTAGAATTATTTGTTCTAGCTCTGTAAGAAAAGAAATACCATTGGTATTTTCATAGGGATTGAATTGAATCTAAGGTTGGCTTGCATAAAATGATCATTTTAAAAATACTAATTCTTCCCATCTATAAGCATGAAGTGTATTTCCATTTATTTGTGTCATCTTCAGTTTCTTTCATCAGTGTCTTATAGTTTTTGAGTGCAAGATTTTTACCTCCTTGGTTAGAGTTATGCCACGATATTCTATTCTTTTTGATGCAATTATAAATCAGATTGTTTTCTTAGTTTCTCTTTTGATACTTTTTAAGTATATGCTGCTTCCCTGGTGGCTCAGCGGTAAAGGGTCTGCCTGCAATGTGTGAGACCTGGGTTCAGTCCCTGGGTTAGGATGATCCCATGGAGAAGGAAATGGCAACCTATTCCAGTACCCTTGCCTGAAAAATCCCATGGATGGAGGAGCCTTGTAGGCTACAGTTCATGGAGTCACAAAGAGTCAGAGACAATAGTGAAGTGAGAGGCTTCACTATCAGTATAGAAATGAAACAGATTTTTTTCATCAATATTGTGTTCTGCAACTCTACTAAAGCCACTGAAGATTTCCAGTAGTTGTTTGGTGATGTCTTGAGAAGTTTTTATATACAGCATCCTCTCATCTGTAAACAGTGACAGATTTACTTCTTTCCAATTTAGTTCTACTTTTTGTCTGATTTTTGTGGCTAGGACTTCCAATGTTATGCTAAATAAAAGTGGTAAGAATGGGTATCCTTGTCTTGCTCCTGATCTAAGAAATGTATTTAATTTTTCACCACTGAATTGACGTTAGCTGTAGGCTTGTCATAAATGGCATTTATTTTGTTGTGGTTTTTCTGTACCTAATTTGTTGGAATTTTTATTCCTCAATTTCATAGGAATATCACATTGATTGATTGTGAATATTGAACCACCCTTGCATTCTTAGGCTAAATCCTAGGAATTAGGTAGACATCTAGTCCTTGACATTTTTGTTAGAAATATTAAAATTAATGATTCTTTTTTATTACTGCTAATTTGGTGTCTACACTGTTTTTTTCTGATTCTATCTTGGCAGATTGCATATTTTTAGGAATTGATTCATTTTTTTGAGGTTTTCCATTTTATTGGTGTATATTTTTCATAGTCAGAGAAGGCAATGGCAGCCCACTCCAGTACTCTTGCCTGGGAAATCCCATGGATGGAGGAGCCTGGTAGGCTACAGTCCATGGGGTCGCAAAGTGTCAGACACGACTGAGTGACTTCACTCTTTTTCACTTTCATGCACTGGAGAAGGAAATGGCAGCCCACTCCAGCATTCTTGTCTGGAGAATCCCAGAAACAGAGGAGCCTGGTGGGCTGCCATCTATGGGGTCACACAGAGTTGGATACGACTGATGCGACTTAGCAGCAGCAGCAGCAGCAGCATTGTTCATAGTAATCTCTTATGATATTTTGTATTTCTGTGGTGCTGATTGTAACATTTTATTTTTATTACTGATTTTATTTGAACCTGCTCTCTTTCTTGGGGATTCTTGGTATCATTGAATTTTCTATTATTTCTTAGTCTCTTATTATTTCCAATTTTATATTTATTATTTCTTTTCTTTTAATAACTTTTGGGTTTGTTTGCTTTTTTTTCTAGTTCCTTTAGATGTAATTTTATATTGCTTGAGATGTGATTGTTTTCTGAAGTAGGTTTGTGTAATTATAAACTTTCATCTTAGAGCTGCTTTTGCGGCTAATATTTTGGAATGTTGTCTTTAGATTTTCGTTTGTCTTCAGGTATATTATTTTTTTTAATTTATTTGTTTTAGTTGGAGTCTAATTACTTTACAATATTGTGGTGGTTTTTCCATACATTGACATGAGTCAGACATGGGTGTACATGTTTCCCCCCATCCCAAAGCCCTCTCCCACCTCCCTCTCCATCCCATCCCACCAACTTTGAGTGCTCTGTTTCATGCATTGAACTTGGACTGGTCATCTGTTTCACATATGGTAATATACATGTTTCACTGCTATTCTCTCAAAACATTCCACCGTCACCTTCTCCCAAGTCCAAAAGTCTGCTCTTTACATCTGTGTTTCTTTTGTTGTCTTGCATATAGGGTTGTTGTTTTTATTGTTTGTTTTTATTGTTTAGACTCCATGTTTTTGCATTCTGTGCCATTTTTCTTGTAATTGATTTCTAGTATATAATTGTGATTGGAAAAAATGCTTGATCTGATTTCAATTTTCTTAAATTTATTGAGACATCTTTGTGGCCTAGTATGTGATCTATCCTGGAGAATGTTCCATGTGTATTTGAAAATAATATGTATTTTGCTGCTTTTGGATGGAATGTTCTACGTATATCTATTAAGACTACATGATCTAACATTTCACTTAAGCCCAATATTTCCTCGTTGATTTCCTGTATGGATGATCTATCTATCCATTGAGGTAATTGTGGTATAAAAGTCCTATGTGTGTGTTAGTCACTCAGTCATGTTTGACTCTTTGCAACCTGCCAGTCTCCTCTGTCCATGGGATTGTCCAGGTAAGGATACTGAAATGGGTAGCCATTCCCTTCTCCAGGTGATCTTCCAGACCTAGGGATTGAACCCAGGACTTCTGTGTTTCAGGTAGATTCTTTACCATCCAAGCCAGCAGGGAAGTCTAAATGTCCTGTACTATTATCTTATTACTGTCAGTTTCTGTTTATGGTTGTCACTGTTTGCTTTATGTTTTTAGATGATCCTATGTTGAATGCATAGATCTTTTCTATTGTTATATCTCATTGCTAGGTTGATCACTTAATCATTATATAATATCCTTTTTTGTTTCTTATACAATCTGTTTTAAGTCTATTTTGTATGATGTAAGTATTTCTATTCAAGATTTTTTTTGTTTCCATTCACATGGAATACCTGTTTTATTCCTTATTTTCAATCTGTATGTATCTTTAAATCTGAAATCAGTTTATAGGTAGTATATAGTATATATATATATATCTGTTTTTATATTTATTTTGCACCATTATATGTCTTTTGAGTGGAAGACTCAGTCCATTAGAACTAAAGTAATTAGTGGTAATTATGTACTTATTTTCATTTTGTTAATTGTTTCCTGTTTTTAAAAAAAAAGCCTATGTGTCAAAAAATGTATCCTATCCTATGTGTTCGATATGAACACATGTCTTCTGTGGCTATGGAGTATAAATCTATCAGATAGAAGAAGTATCACATTGACTACTTTACATACTTTAATAATCTTTTGGGTGATATAACCCAAGTTCACAGTTAACTACTGTTTCTTTAGACCTGGGTTCGATTGTTTCTATTATACCAAATATACACATCAGCACTGAAAATCAGTTCACTGCAATACCACTTCATGTATCTTTCTAGACAGAGGAATCTTGAGATACTTCTAGAGTTGCCCTTCTAACCAAAGTTACTAAAATCAAGTCGAATACCCACCTGTGCTGTTTTCCCTATAAGCTGGGTGCAAGTGGTAAATTCTCAAGAGAATTAGTATGGTGTAAGGAATGCTTATTGGCTGGTAGTTGTCCTGTCTGGATCAAAGATGAGCATGAGTATCAGGGTTGCTGAAATCCAGCCAAGTGGCCTTAGACAAGTAACACTCCCAGAACTGGCTTAATTGATAACTTCCTCAAATATCTCTTAACACCCCTACCACATGCATTGCAGTTTTTAATCACAGGATATTTTTATATCGTAAGGTATTCATATAGTCTTTATTAGATACAACTTTAGAATTTTCCATTTCAGATAACTGCTCTGTCATTTGCATAGTTCAGTAGAGAGGATTATAGGCTATTTGTTCATGGGAAATAGATGGGGAAGCAGTGGAAACAGTATCAGACTTCATTTTTGGGGCTCCAAAATCACTGCAGATAGTGATTGTAGCCATGAAATTAAAAGATGCTTACTCCTTGGAAGAAAAGTTATGATCAACCTAGATAGTATATTCAAAAGCAGAGACATTACTTTGCCGACTAAGGTCCGTCTAGTCAAGGCTATGGTTTTTCCTGTGGTCATGCATGAATGTGAGAGTTGGACTGTGAAGAAGGCTGAGCACCGAAGAATTGATGCTTTTGAACTGCGGTGTTGGAGAAGACTCTTGAGAGTCCCTTGGACTGCAAGGAGATTCAACCAGTCCATTCTGAAGGAGATCAGCCCTGGGATTTCCTTGGAGGGAATGATGCTGAAGCTGAAGCTCCAGTACTTTGGCCTCCTCATGCGAAGAGTTGACTCATTGGAAAAGACTCTGATGCTGGGAGGGAATGGGGGCAGGAGGAGAAGGGGACGACAGAGGGTGAGATGGCTGGATGGCATCACAAACTCGATGGACGTGAGTCTGAGTGAACTCTGGGAGATGGTGATGGACAAGGAGGCCTGGTGTGCTGCAATTCATGGGGTCGCAAAGAGTCAGACACGACTGAGCGACCGAAATGAACTGAAAAAACTCAGAGAGGGAACAAGTGGACAAGTGAAATAGGAAAGGTGACAGTGCATGAAGTAACTGTGAAGTTTATGGAAAGAAATGCCTATATGATTAATTAAAATGGAATTATGCATGGTTTGATCTGATCTATTTTCTTTGTGGTGTTTTGCTGCAGGTCAAAAACTAGAACAAATTACCATCCTTTCAAGTGAACAAGTTATTTTCAAGGAAGAAAAGTGAGCAGCTACACTGGTACAGTTGTAATTCTTATGTGTTTTATGACTAACAATGTCAATAGTCAATGTCTGTGAGGTCATTCTTTCAGAGAATCAAGGGAGAATACTTTTATGACAGATATATCTTTTCTTGTGAATGTCTCTGTATGGTTCAAGGAATTCTGATTACTGTTTCTTCCCTTTTTAGAACCTTTTTTATAAACAGTAACATGAATAATTTTGTAGAGTCATTGTCATATTTCCTTTCTTCAACATTTTGTATTGAATGACAGTAATCTTGTAATTAAATGCAAATATGCTAAACCTTGTTACTTTTAATTTTTATCTGGCACATTCAGAACACAGATGCTTCTACTTATATTTTTACTGTAACTATACTACATATAACTTTGTTACATTATTTAATTTTTCAAAATTTTAGTTAAATTTTCTTTATTTTCCCAATA
>SJYC01129458.1:0-66328 GCA_006408675.1 Madoqua kirkii | reverse complement strand
ACGAACAGAGATCATTCTGTCGTTTTTGAGATTGCATCCAAGTACTGCATTTCGGACTCTTTTGTTGACCATGATGGCTACTCCATTTCTTCTGAGGGATTCCTGCCCACAGTAGTAGATATAATGGTCATCTGAGTTAAATTCACCCATTCCAGTCCATTTTAGTTCACTGATTCCTAGAATGTCGACGTTCACTCTTGCCATCTCTTGTTTGACCACTTCCAATTTGCTTTGATTCGTGGACCTGACATTCCAGGTTCCTATGCAATATTGCTCTTTCTAGCATCATATCTTGCTTCTATCACCAGTCACATCAACAGCTGGGTATTGTTTTTGCTTTGGCTCCATCCCTTCATTCTTTCTGGAGTTATTTCTTCACTGATCTCCAGTAGCATATTGGGCACCTACTGACCTGGGGAGTTCCTCTTTTGGTATCCTATCATTTTGTCTTTTCATACTGCTCATGAGGTTCTCAAGGCAAGAATACTGAAGTGGCTTGCCATTCCCTTCTCCAGTGGACCACATTCTGTCAGACCTCTCCACCATGACGCGCCTATCTTGGGTTGCCCCACAGGCATGGCTTGGTTTTATTGAGTTAGACAAGGCTGTGGTCCTAGATTAGACTGACTAGTTTTCTGTGAGTATGGTTTCAGTGTGTCTGCCCTCTGATGCCCTCTTGGAACACTTACCATCTTACTTGGGTTTCTCTTACCTTGGGCATGGGGTATCTCTTCATAGCTGCTCCAGCAAAGCACAGCTGCTGCTCCTTACCTTAGATGAGGGCTATCTCCTTACCACCGCCCTTCCTGACCTTCAACATGGGACAGCTCCTCTAGGCCCTCCTACACCCAGGCAGCCACCGCTCCTTGGGTTGCTCCTCCTTGCCACCACCCCTGGGCTTGAGCACTGCCCCTGGCCTCCAGTGCAGGGTGGCTCCTCCCGGCTGCTGCCCCTAGCCTCAGGTATAAGGTGGCTTCTCCCAGCCGCCACTGACCTGGGATGTGTGGTAGCTCCTCCCGGCCATCGCCCCTGACCTCGGACTTGGGTAGCTCATCTCAACTGTTCCTGCGCCGTCGCAGCCTGGCACTCTCAGCCGCTGCCCCAACCTCGGACGTGGGGTAACTCCTCTCAGCCACGCTTAGTGCGCCAGGTCGCAGCTGCTGCGCTGGACCCAGCAAGGGACTTTGGGTCTCCTTTTTCTTTTAAACTGAGGGACAACTTACCAAGAGAGAGTCCTTAAGAGTCCCAAAACCTTGCTGGTGTAATCACCCCCCGCCCCCAGCCCCCAGGTGTAAACAGAGCATTTCCAGCACTTTCCATGTTCCTCTGTGCTCTGGGTGGTCAGCCTTCCAACCCGACCCTGTTCTTGAACTCCCCATCCATAGAACCACACAGGATGTGCGCTTTCACATCAGGCTTCTTTTGCTCTATGTTCATCATCAAGGAGTGTCCGTGTGTTATACACTTCAAGCTCACTCTCTATTGTTGTATGGTTTGCCTCGCTTATTTTATATCTGTCTATCTGCATTTCTAGAAAGTGAACTGCTGTGTCTTGAAGTGGAGCAAGCTGTGGTAGGTGGATGTGATGGAAACCACAAAGGCAGTGGATGAGTCATTCACATTGGAGGAAAAAATCGTTCCCGGGGAAGGCAGCCGGTGACCAAGAATCAGACTAGGAAGTCCCCAGATGAGGGTAGAATCTCCAGCTGGAGGGAATTACAACTGAGAAACAATGGAGAATTCCCTCAGACGCCCTCAGACAAGTACAACCAGTGCTGCACAGGAGCTGGATCAGCCTCCGAGGATTTCCAGGCACAGAGACAGCAGGCAGAGCAGCTCAGAGGGGATAAGGTGGTGCTGGTGGGACCTGACTTTCCAGGCACCACTGAGGGAGACTGAGTGGGTGCAGGCCCTAGTGGCCAGTTCACTGCTGTGCTTGGCCTGGGGCTTCAGGTCCACCCTGTTCTCAGGTCTCCATGGAGTCCCGAGGCAGGACTTCCCTTCAACTTCGCGTGGCCACAGCTGAACTTGACACAACTGTCCCCACAAAGAGATGCACACTCACCCTTTGCAGCACACACACACACACACAAAAAAATCAGGCCATACAGAGCTGCTCTGTGGTGTGTGAAAACACATCTGCTCATTTATTTATAATACTTTTAACCTCATGCCCTGTCCACCCCCCGGCCCAGCCCAGTCCCATCCTGAACATCAGGCAGGCCCCACCCCAGTCAGAGCCTAGGCGTCACTCAGAGACCACTGGCTGGAAGGTCTCCGTGTCCATCACTCCTGAATTCGCACCACTGCAGACCTGCTTTGTTGCTTGGTAACAATTTTCACGGGCGCATGAAAAGGAGAGTTCTGAAAAGAGGCTTGCTTAAAGCCTGACAGCAATTACAGGCAAAGCACTCCGCGTCTTTCATTTCAGAAACCAACACACAAATGCATCTTCCCATTCAGTTAGTGTTTTATTATTATTTAAACAGCCTCCCCACTCCTCTCGAAGCCAGCTCTGTGTCAACACTGACTCCACACCCCTCACTTCTGAGCCTCTTCAGTCACTAAAGAGAGAAGGTTCTTTTTCGCGGGCATTTGACTTTCTCTTGGCTTCAGAGTTTTCGGTGAACAACAAGGAGCGTCTTACACTCAGGTCGTAGCCGCAAGAGGAGGAGAGGTCTTATGCCCCCTGTCTGGGCCTGAAACCATGCCCACAGCCACTTCTCCTTCTCCATCTCCTTACAAGCAAGGCCCAGCTGAACTGCTGATAAACTGGCTCATACATGAACATAGTGGGATAACCTGAGACTCCTAAGGGCAACAACCAACTGTGAGCTGATATTTTTTTCTCCAGGAAGCCTAAAGGGAGTTCTAGGTAAAGAATTCTGAATAAGTGCTTCCCTTCTTTCATGATCCATTGGTTCTTATACACAGAGGTGGTCGCAACCTTGGTTAATTTCAACTTGTCGAAAGGGAGGTTTTGATGACATCATCAAACTCGCAGAAAGGTAGGTTCAGTTTGATACTAGAAAGTTCCCCACTCTGTCCCCATTTTTTTATCATTCAACAAAATGAACTCAGGCTTCCCTGGTGGTAAAGAATCCACCTGCAATGGGGAGACCTGGGTTCAATCCCTGTTTTGGAAAGATCCCCTGGAGAAGGAAACGGCTACCCACTCCAGTATTCTGGCCTAGAGAACTCCATGGACTATCTGTGGGGTTGCAAAGAGTTGGACATGACTCAATGACTTTCATTCACTTCACAAACTGAACTTATCTAGTAGAGTCTAATAGAGTCTAATAGAAGTATGTTGAAGCCCATGTCTTACTTTTTAAAATTTTTATTTATTTTTTTATTTATGGCTGTACTGGGTCTTCATTGCTTCATGGGCTTTTCTCTATCTGCCATGCATAGACTTCTCATTGCAGCAGCTTCTCTTGTAAGGAAGCTCTGGCTCTAGGGTGCATGATCTCCTGTAACTGTGGTACATCAGCTCAGTAGTTGCAACTCCCAGGCTCTAGGGCACAGACTCAGTAGTGGCGGCTCCCAGGCTTAGTTGCTCTGAGGCACGTGGGATTTCCCCGGACCAGGGATGGAACCTGTGTCTCCTGCATTGGCAGGCAGGTTCTTTACCACTTAGCCACCAGGAAAGCCCAGAATATCCATTTTTGATCAAGACTGAACTACTTTTGGCAAGTCATTCCATTTCTCTGCCCCCAAGATGGTGATCTTCACCTTCTGTGGTGACTCTCATGACCCCTGGACCTACTGAAATGCCCCTATATCAATGGCGATTGTTCACCTTCTCAGCATATTATCACCCATCTAAAATGCACTCTTTAACTTTTCTTCCAGGGAGAAGTCATCTGAACCAATCATCAGAAACCCCATTCTTCTGGCCAACTTCCTGAGAACAGGGGGAGCAAACACACCACATCTGGGGGCCCTCTCATCTGTCCCAGATCCGTCTCCCCTAAGCAGAGCAGGCTCCAAATGTCATCTCTGCTGCAGTCTTATCTTCCTCTCCATCCATGACATAGCATCGCTCTTTTCTATTTCAGATAATTAATTATCAGAAATTGCCAGAAACAGCTTCAAATCTCACAGCAGTTACCCCTGCCCATTAGTGAGCAAGTGTTGCAGTCTCTCTCTCTCTCTGGGATTATTTGTGCTAAGAGGTCAAAGATGGCAAGAGAAATGAAAAGCCATTTGCTTTAGCACCATTAGTACACTTTGTAGATAATTATATAATTTTTCAAGTATTCCTGGGTATTCACTTCAGCTGCCCACTCTTCTGAGTGAACTTTGACAAGAGGAAATTGCAGGTAATTTCTGTTTGTTTGGGTACTGTTTCTATAGTAATAAGGATAATTATTAATAAAGGAAGAAAGTTGTATTAGATTTCAGTCAATAAATAATCTGAATTTTTCCCTTTAAAAAAAAAAAAAGTTAACAGTGCAGAGCTAAAGCAGAGAGAAACAAGGACAGCTCCTAGTTTTGCTCACTCTCTCTTTTTATTATTTTTTTTGGCTTATCTTGCAGGTGAGATATCATTCTCAATTTAATTAAAGTCAGAGGAATAATGGCTACAAGGCTATGTTTCTAGCAGGGATCCCAAATGCCAAGGAGCTTGTGAATTTCTCTAACAAGAGAAGGGTCAAGATCACCCATGTATTTTAAAGACAAGTGTCCACCTCTCCACCCCACCTGCCCCCACCAGTTTGTAAGTTCTACGAAAAGCTTAGAATATCGCCCTCAGTCATAAAGGAAGAGAAAGTATGAAATAACAGTGTCTTCAGCAACAACTGTCCATTCTCCCTCTGATAGGCAAACAACTGGGCACAAGTAGGCCCCAAACCAGGGGGCTCCACAAGCCAGCCAGCATCCTTTAATTCTCTGGTTGGCTGGAGAGTGAAAGAAGCACATGTTCTTCCTTCACTGGCACTGACTGAAGCTGAGCCACGTGTCCAGGAAGGATGCTCTGGACCAAGGATGCAGCAGCCAGCCTGGCAGGAGCTCGCCCCCTGGTGAGCTCAGAGCAGGGACCACAGCAGATTGATGAGGGACCCTGCCTTCATTTAGGCTCCCCCACAGGCAGAGCCTGACAAGGATTCAAGGGTCAGATGTTTATTTTGGAGGGAGATCCAGGAAGAAGGGAGTCAATCAAGGTGTGCCATTTAGCCAGCACACCTATGGGGACCTGGGATAGTCCCACTGGAGACCTGCACCTCGGAGCCATCTGTCCTGAGGGCTGAGGGAGCTGGAGGATTTCCTAACAGTCTCCCAAGATAGATCGCTGGAGAGCTGCTCCTGGGCAGCCCTGGTTATCTAACACTTGGCCTGCCGGGCACAGAAGTGGGGACTGTGCAGGACCAGGAGGGCCTAGACAGAGCAGCACAGGCTGGCAGAGGTGGTCAGGATACAGACAAGGAGGAGGTGTGGGTGTGGCGCCAGCACGGTCCGTGTCGGTCACCAAGGTGGATGAGGGGTTGGGGCGCCATGGAGACAGAGCAGCAGCTCCTTCACTGGCCACTGGGCCAGCGGGATGCTTCCTGGTAAAGGGAAGGGATGTCGGAAGTGAGCCTAAAAGATGGACAGGAGCTCCCCGGGGAGTGATGGCGGGAGGCAACATTGAACAGACCAGGAGTCCTATGAAGATGATGTCAGGATCTGCCCCTGGGGCCAAGGTTGAGAGAGGAGAGAAAGAAGGTGATGCCAGGGAGAGGGGGGCTACCCAGGCCAGGCAATGAGAGATGCCTGTGATCTCCAGGGACCCCAGAGGAGTTCAGGAAAGGGAGTGACAGTCCCCCAGTTCATGCTCTGAAGGAACCATCTGCCCAAGGTCTGAAGGGCAGTGTGGCATCAAGCAGCCCGAGGAGGAGCTCGACAGCAGCTTGGGGGTGAACAGGTAGGGGTTTGGCTGCAGAGAGGACGTAGGCAGGAGGGAACTGATCAACTCCAGCTGCGGTGCTGTTGACAGCGTTGGGGACACACGGGCTTAGCCATTTCAAAGACAAGAGCCCAGCACAGTTTGGGAAATGAGGGATAAGACCAGCCCAAGCAGGTAATAGGTTGGACTGTAACATTAGGAAAACCAAACACACCTGACTTCTCAGGCCTTACCCTGTTCCCTGAGAGGAGGACACTGCAGACGTCAGGAGAAGAGGCAGGGAGGCGTCCCTAAAAACAGCCTTCGGATGCTGAGGCTCAGCTGCTAACCCATCTTCCCTGCATGTTCTTGACTCTCAAAGCCACCTGCTCAGTCTCAGCGAAACGCACCTCCCAGACACCAGTTTTATGTTTAAAGAGATGGTTGGAATCACTGGAAATCCAGCCAACAACACTGCTCTGAACATCACATCACCTCCTTTCTCCATGCTCTGCTGCAGAAGTTCAAACTACCTTCATCCTGTGACACAGCCTAACAAGACTCTTCACTACCCCTCCCTATGCTGTTAGAGAACGATCCTGATGCTTTCCCTTGAAATGCTTTGACCAGACACGCTGTATACTAGTTGTTTGCAAGCTGCATGAAATGGCCCTTTAACTGGCTTATGGGAAACAAAAGACATCCCCATTCGCACCGGTTTCACCATCTCTCAGGCAATCCCTGTGAAATGCCAGCCGCCCCCTTATCACAGCAGTCACACTGTGGCGGTCTTTTCCTACCGCCAATCGCTGTGGTGTGAATACCCCTGCTATCAACACGACGAGGCACGTGGCATCCTCTGCGCTCCCCAGTGGGTGTGGGGGAGTCGGACAGCACACCTTTGGCCTCCCTGTTCTGTTAGCCCGCGTCAGAAGTCGCTCTGGTGGACTTGGTGGGTTCCTCCCACCTCCCATTAGAACCACCTGTTGCCTCTGGAGACACACCTGAGCCGAGGAACCAGCTCCTGCATGAACCAGGTGTCATGACTGTAAAAACCCAACAGAGAGAAAGCTACCTCCACATGGGGTTCTGAGCCCCAAGTTCGGTCAGGGGCAGACTCCAGGCCAGAGAGCACTGACGTCTCCCTCTGCCCCATCGCTTCAGGGACCTCATCAGCGGCCCTTCTGGGCCACACTCTAATTCTCTTATTCTCCAGACTTGGAAAGAGATAACATTAAGATGGCGTTTTCCCATCCATACTTTACATGCGTCCAGCTCTGCTCAGCTGCAGCTTCTCTGTGTCTTGTTTCCCATCTCACATGTTCCCAGGAGTCAAAAACATGCAAGGAAGAGAGGTTAGCAGCTCAGCCATGTGAAATGCCAGCATCACTACGGCTGCACCCAGGTCCCTGGGTTTCCACCTCTGGGTGTCGTGACTTTTAAAATTTCTGTGGGGAGTGGAGCATGGTTATCTCCCTCCAGCTCATTCTAAATAAGAACCAGGAGCAGGTAACGGACCCGTTGATTTTCATTTTTTCAAGGAATAATAATACCTGTAGGATATGAATTACACTGTTCTTTTTTTTTCCTTCTACAATCTGCATTTGCAGTATTTTTCATCAATTTGAAGCATTCAAATAAAGATCATCTAGCATGCCTGGGATAATTATGTCTATCAAAGAACACTCACGGGTGCACAAAGCTTGGGAAATGCTACGCCAATGATTTGTTTGAAGTGCAACCCGAGGAGAGGAGTATCTATAGTAACCACAGCCAGGTATTCAAATACCACTGTATTTCCTGATAATGGGTCCATTAATGAAATAGCAGTTTGATTTTCAATCGCACTTAATGATACCTTTTGTGTAACCAACATCCCTATGTGCCGACATGTTCAAACGGGCTGGTGCAAGTGAAGGGACAAAGTCAGGAAGGGGAGAGGGGCTGGGGGACAATATTTTAGGCTCAGTCAGAAGAGGAGCAGCACTGTCTCAGTTGGAGCTGTAAGGAACTGGCCGCCAAACCTCAGATCAGTCCTGGTGGTTTGGAAACCCTAGGACTGCCTGCGTCTGCACCTTCCACTCTTGCTGTAGACATTTTAGAAGAGCAGACATGGGTACTAGTGGTCAGTGGAGGTCAGCACATCTCAGGTTCCTTGGAGATTCCTGGCATCATGCCATCCAGATCTTGGGGGCAAAAAGGTCCAAAGAGATTAGAGGAGCTGGAGGAGTCACCCTACAGTTCTGGCCATAGAGACAGAAGCACAAATGGTCACCCGACCCAGACAGAGCCCATCAGTGGTCCCTCTGTGGGACACATCATTGAGGCAGAAAGAGATCTGTCCAGCGGCTCAGTGCAATGGCAGGTATAGAAGAGAATGCTAAGGACGCCACGTTCAGCCCCACACACTCAGAGAAGCAGAAGAAAGCAGCAGCGAACAGGAAGGAGAGGCAGAGACCCCAGGCTCCCCCAGGTCCCCCGTGGGACTCTGGCATCTTCAGATTCTTAGATTCCCTAACATCTCCTTCAGTCCTGATCCTAAGTTCACCTTTATTCTGAGCCACTTGCAATGGATCCCAACAGAGGGATGGGTCCTCATGACATCAGCCACTTCTCATCAGCCCATCTGGTCCTGGGAAAGAAAGCATCATTTAAACAACCTTACAGAAGAGACACGAGTTCCACCAAGATCATCTGCCCGAGAGCTTTGAGATCGTGTTCTACCAAGTATTTCCCTCATCTGACCCCAAGTGATTCCTCTGGCAGGTGGAGCTACTGGCCTGGAGCTGGGCCTTTACACGGGGACCACCCTGAGAGGCTCTGTCTTCCTGGTGGACTTTGAGTGATTCTGCTGTGATTGTCCTGAAACCCCTCCGAGTCTAATCAGCTGGACACAGCACGAAACTGGAGAAGAGAACACTGATATTTGGAATGATGAGGGTTTTACTTTGGATCAATTTTTTTCCTTTCAGTTAGAAATTGACGTGCCACTCCTAACCTGTTCTCTCTCTCTTTTCACATCTCTGAAAAAGCTCCTATTCATCTGGAAGTCAGCACCACATCCATCCTGTTGTGATTGTCTGGAACCAAAGGCAGCATAAGCCATTTACAAACCCCTTCTTTCTAACCAGCCTCATTTGTGGGCTCAGCATGGGCTCAGCCCCCAGCTGGCAGGGAGCCCCCACTTAAAGGGAGGGTCAGGATCTGTCTAAGCTGGGCATAATCACATTTCCCAGTGTCCAGTCTCTGAGACTAGAGTGACAGTCAGTATCACTCCATTAGAAACATCATTGATTTACTGAAAGGACGTAGCCAGAGCCTTAGGTACAGGGATGGGCATTGCAACAAAATTAATGAAAAATTCCATACAGCCGAAATGCCCTACAAGAAGAGACCAGCTGTAAAACAAACAAACCAAAAATGATGCAACGGCCACATGATGAAATATGACATGATTCACCAATTCATCCTCAGAAAATATTTTGAGAATATGGAAAATGCTCATGCTTTTATATGAACAGAAGGGGAAAAGCAAGAGACAGATTTGTGAATAAAAGATCGGTTAAGTTTTGCATTGTACACACACACACACACACACACACACACACACACGCCTATAACCCAAACACTGGCAGGAGATATTGAAAGGAGGCAAACAGGAATGCTAGGATAACTGGAGACTTCAATTTTCTTCTTAATAATTTCCCATATTTTCCCAAATGTACATACAAATGTGAATTTCTTTTTTAATTAGAAAATGTCATATTTATATAAGTACATAAAACACTGCAAATGCGGTACCACGGACTACACAATCCAGAGATTAGCAACAAGCTGTGAAGAGCTCAGAGCAGATACCTTCTTTGGCCCCAGGGTACCAAATCACATCTTAGAAATCCATATGCATAAAAAGACAGGTTTCAAACTCAAATAAAACCTTCATTCACTGATCATTCCCCAGACATGCTTCTCACTTTCCAACTTATGCGGTTTCCAGTCTCAGGGGCCATCTGCCCTGTCCCCCACCCTGGGGACAGGGCCGTCCATCCATCCATCCATCCATCCAAGGGTGGGCTCCAGGTCCCTCTACTGCCCCTGGAGGAGGAACCAGGGTGGCCAGTCTCTCCACCCGCCCCCAGGTGGAGTCAGAGTCTAGAGAACACACAAAATGACCCACAGAATGAAGAGACTCAGCACATCCTCTGCCCAGAGCCCTCAGCCCCACCCTGGGGAGTGGGTGACTCCACTCAGTGGATGAAGGAAAGAGCAGAGGGTCAGATATGCTCTGAGCTTCTGACAACACATAAACACAGCTTCTGCCATTTTCCTCCTGCCTGCGGTATTTCCTCATTATGACAAACTGACAATATAAAGGAAATCAAGAAGGGAGTGAATGTGGAGAAACACTTAGGAACATGTAATCATGGCACAATTTAAAATGTTTCTCTGACTCCAACTTAAGAGATACATTTATGGTTTTATTTTTTTATGCATTCAGGTAACTTTCTAATGGAGCCACCGTCTCACACAAAATTGGGTTCTCCTTGGATTAATATCTCTGAAAATTAAGTTGATTTATAACCAATTTTCTCCTCATTTAAACAGTGACCTGCAAGGGCTCCTCTGGGGAGCCCGTGGGATCCAATAAATGATGGGTTGCCAGGAAAGCTCAGTGAAGCAGAATCTCTGGAAACACGGGCATCTGGAGGTGGGTGCTCAAGGGAGCAAAATGATGCATTTCTGTGTTTTACATCCCTAGGTCAACTCTGAAGTCAGACGTGCACTTCCTGGGGACAAGGAAGCACTAACTGGATAATTATAAAATAACCTCATCTGAACTACAATGGTCAGAACACAGTGGTCAAAACGGACCACTGTGTTTACCTCCACTGTGTCCTCAGCTCACACCAGCCAGTTTGCCCATGGGTCAGCATCTTCACAACACTGGGGAGATGGCCCCCAGCACAGGGACCCTGAGACCAGGTCAGCCCCTCCTGAGCTTTGGAATGACACAAAGGGGCCCGTCTTCTGTAGCCAAGATGGAAAGGCCAGATGTATTTAGAATGGTCCACCAGTTGTTGATCTGTTGCTAAATCACGTCCAACTCTTTGACTCCATGGACTGCAGCACACCAGACTCCTCTGTTCTTCACTGTCTCGAGCAAACTCTGGGAGACAGTGAAGGACCCACCGGATGCACTCACAGGTACAAAATAAGCAGACTTGGCTCTCAGAGGGTGTGCCCATCTCTGCTGCTGAGGAAACACCGTGCTTTGTTATGTTTATGATTATTCTGAGTAAAATGCATCACCTATGTGCATGCACATGTGTCTTTGTGGCAGGGACAGAAAGTGAGTGAGATGACTGTCCCTGCAAGAGGGTGATAACCAGCTATGAATGTGAGCACTCACTGTGTGCTGGGCATGTGCCATCCTCACCATCCTTCACTGGACTCCACCAGTCTGTCATTCCATCAGCCCTTTATCTGTGAATAAGGAAACAAGGTGAGCTGTGTAAGGATGTCACAGTGGAGGGCATAGCGTAGCCATTTGGCATTCCTGTCCATGGAAGCACAGCTTCTTATGCAGCATCCAGCATGCTCTGTACTTCACCATTCACTCTGCTCACTGTCCGTTAAGTCCTGCTAAGGCAAGTGAATTGCTTCACTGTTCTCTGAGTGTTGAAGGCCCTGGAGAGAGCAATGCTTAGTAAATATTTGCTTGATGCAAAGAGGCATGCATGCTCTTAGCCATCTTCTTCTACCTGATCTAGTTGGCTCTGGCTCCTGGAACTCTTCCCAAACCAACAAACGACTTTCCAAAAGTATTTCAATCCAGGCTGCCAATATTCCACTGTTTTCAGAGGTTGGTTATGCTTGCTGCCCTTTCAGAGGCTCCCCTGTGCCCACCCGCATTCACGGAGCCTGAGAGAGGAGTAGGCAGGTCAGGAGTTCCTGCTTCTCTCCCATCTGTGTCTTCTGTTGATGTTCCTGATGACATGGATGTGAATCACTTTTTAATGAGGGGGGGGGAAGAAATTAAGAAAGTGACTGCCTTCTTTTGTTTGTTTGTTTTAAAATTCTGGTCACAGTGCATGACGTGGGGAATCTTAGTTCCCTGACCAGGAATGGAACCCACACTCCATGCACTAAAACGTGAATTCTTAACCTCTGGACCACCAGGGAAGACCCACAACTATCTTCTGAAAACTCAAAAGTGATGCCTCTGCACTTACAGCCCTGGGGTTCCTTTGTCTCAGGTGAGGAGGGCAGGGCAGACTCCGCACCCCAGCCCTGCCCCAAGCCTTGGAGTTTCCTTTCTTGCCAGACAGCAGAAACCCATAAAGGCTAACAAAATCCTAGGCATGTGATAATGTAAAAAGTAGACGAATGATTCATGATGCTCAGAGCTCTGGTCCCACTGTGCCCCTTCCTGTTATTGCCATGGAGACTGGTCTGATTAAAGGCTAATTGTGTTGCTATGGAGGCAAAATTGGGAAGGTTATTCTGTGCTCAGAAGACACTGACTGGAGCCATGGGTTCCCCTCTAGTTGAATGCTTCTATGGACCTGGAACTCACTACCTAACAGGTTTAGACTGTCTCACCTGGCAATCTCTTCTTTGTGTTAAGTTTTTGTTGTTGTTCAGACACTAAGTTGTGTCTGACTCTTTGCGATCCTAGCTTCCTTGTCTTCCATTATCTCCCAGAGTTTTCTCAAATTCACATCCATTGAGTCGGAGATGCTATCCAACCATCTCATCCTCTGTGGCCCCCTTCTCCTCCTGCCTTCAATCTTTCCCAAATTCAGGGTCTTTTCCAATGAGTAAGCTCTTCACATCAGGTGGCCAAAGTATTGGGGCTTCAGCTTCAGCATCAGTCCTTCCAGTGAGTATTCTGGGTTGATTTCCTTTAGGACTGACAGGTGCTAAGTTTACCTCTGTGAATGCTGTGGTGACCTATAGTAGGCAGAGACATAGGTGGGGTTGGGAATCTTGATCCTAGCAACAGCCTGTGGGGGCAGACTGCAGCCAGCCACTTACTAGCTGGACTCTGGAAAAGACACTTGACCTCTCCTCATTGTGGAGTAGAGAAGTTGATGCTGCAAATGCCACATCATTCAAGATACCTTATAAGAGATGGAACAAAAACAAAGTCTTAGCTCAAAGCAGGTTAATTTCAGGTCTGGTCTGATCCAGGACAGACATGATGCAATGTCATCACCCCCTGGGCAGGTCACTGTCCCTTGAAACACAGCACGGGCCCACCAGCTCACCCTGTGTGATAGCCTTGGATGATTCCAAAAGGCTGAGTTCTCTCTGAGTGCCTGAAATGGTTTGAATTGTATGCAGGGCCACAGCGATGCTGCAGGAGCTCAGGTGCTAACCATAGTAATTCACTCCGAGCAGCCTGGTACTTGCTGCCCAGGGTGATAATGCATACCTTAAAGAATGCCCTTAATGAAAATGTTTAGGATATCAGGTTCAGCCAGGACTCCCACAGGAAGGCGATTCCCTCAGATGAGCAAGTCCCACTGTCCTGAGCCGCGGGAGGAAAACACGGGGTGAGAAGTGGGCAGGTGGGAGCCTGGCTGCCCATGGTGGAGGCACACTGACACTGCTTAAATGTATTCTTTTTGTTTCTTTTTGATCTGGATGCAAGCAAATTGCTGACCTGACACAGCCAAGAGTCTGGGTGTAGCAGGGTGCCTTCACTTCACCAGCGAATACCTACTGTACGTCCACAGGTGTGCCTTGGTGGAGGTGTTGGGGGGGAGTGGGTGGGCAGTGAGCTGCACAAACAGACCGAGCATCTGTTCTCACTGACCTTCCACACCCCTGGGAACCCACAGCCCGCCCCAAATGCCTAGCTTGTCACCTGGATAAATGTGTGACCAAGAGAAGGAGGCCGGTGGGAATGAATAACGCTCTTGGCCATGTGAGTCAGTGTCTCCTGCCCTCTGCCTCCTTGCCCTCAGCCCTTAGCTGGTCCCACTGTATTTTTGGAGGGAAGAGCGGAGAGGACTGGAGGGAAAGGTGTGGAGTACACACTGGACTCCAGCATCTATTTCCTGCGCTGCTGTAAGAAATTACAACCAACTTCATTAAAGCAACACAGCCATACCTGCTCCCAGTTCTGGAGGTCAGTAGCCCAGAAACAAG
Organism: Madoqua kirkii; assembly: GCA_006408675.1. NCBI lineage: Eukaryota > Metazoa > Chordata > Mammalia > Artiodactyla > Bovidae > Madoqua > Madoqua kirkii. The sequence goes on along the minus strand of SJYC01129458.1, from coordinate 52,302 downwards.
GTGTGAGCAGCAAGAGCGGCACCCTGCTCCAGGCTCCAGGGGAGAATTCTCTTCTGTGCCTTTTTCAGCTTCCAGGGGCCATTCACATCCCTGCGCTCATGGACTTATCATCTTCAAAGCCCGCACACAGCATCTCCCCATCTCTCCCTCTGATTCTGACCCTCCTGCTTCCCTCTTATGCAGATCCTATGATTACATCAAGGCCAGCAGATAACCCAGGATACACTCCCGTATCCAGGTCCTTAACATGCGCACATCTACAAAGACCCTTCACCAAGTCAGGTGACACAACCGCAGGTTTCGTGAAATCAGCCATGGACACCTTTGGGGACCATTATTCAGTGGACCACCATGACCAGAGAGAATCCTCTGGTCCTCTCACTGGCTAGCTGAGGTTCCACCTCTGAAAATATTGCTGTCCCCCACATCCTGTGATAGGAAGAAACACATCATTCAGGGAATTTGCCGTTTTCCTTGCTAAAACGTTTTGTGGGTTTTTGTTTGTTTGTTTTAGTGAGATGATATAGGGTTGCTTTGTCTTAACAGCAAAGAGAAGGAATATATTGAAGCTGTTGCCCTGGTTTTTATTTTATCAGAGGTTGGAGAATCTTTTGGGCCTTAGAATGTCCTCGAATCTTCTCTCCAGCTAGGTTTCTGGAACAGAAACTCCTGTTACTAAGATGCTTAGGATGACCATGGGCTGGGAAAGGATGGGGAGAGATTACTCTGTGAGCCTTGCTGCCTCACTGCTTTGTCCTGGAGCCTCACCACCCACCAGCTGTCACTGATGGGAGTGACCACTGGGAAAGTCACTTTGTTTACATCATCTCCATGGGAACGACTTGCATGATGGCAGTTTTGAATCTCGGGAATATGAAACATTTTCATAAAGCATCACTAATCTGCTCACAATTTGATGTGCTGCCATGAGAGGGGAAATGGGAAACTGGCAGCTAGGAGCTGAAGGGATGGGAGGAGGGAGGCAGGGAGATTCGGGGTGGGGGGGCCACCATTTCCTCTGGATGCTGCTGGAAAGGGTCTCCAGGGCATGTCACTCCAAGCGTCCCAGGTGATAAGCTTTGAAAATGAGAGGAGGCCACAAGGGCCGGAGTGGTGCCCCCTCGGTCCAGTGCCCTTGTCAAAGTGGCCGTTCTTCTCTCTCCAGTGAGTGCAGGGCTGAGCTTGAGCAGAACTCTGGCTTCAAAGACCTCAGGGAACCTGCAGTGGCTGCAGCGATGGCGCTCACCTCCAGGCTGCAGAGACGCTCTGCTGACCCCCCGGCCCAGGGGGCAGGGATGGCTGGCAGGATCATGGAGAAGCTGAATGCCCTGTCTCTTGCTTGTCAGCCAGAGGCTCGAGCCAAGATACAGGCAACCCAAGAGGCTGCACTCGCTGCTCTGACCTCTGGTTGGAGGAGTGCATGGCCCAGGGCATCAGAAAGCAGTACCCAGGCCTCCCCACCCCTCCTTACTCCCACTGGCTTCCCCTCCTCCCTAGCTTTCTTGACCTGGATCCTCAAAATCCTCTCTGAGTGGCAGGCAGCCAGGCTCTCCCTGTTACTTTGGGAAGGAAGATGCCCTGAACTTTGGGAAGGAAGGCTAGACAGATAAGCATCACCAGCTAAAATAAAAATACATCCCAAGACTCAATAATCAGCCTGGCAGAGTCCAGAGGACGGGCTGAGTGAGGGCTTGGCCGCGGGGAGCCAAGCTCAAGCTGTGGCTGTTTCTCTTTGGTACCAGGCGCTCAGAGAGATGGCTTCTCTCACCCTCCCATCCCCTCTAGTCCCTCAGCCTCCAGAGGTGACCCATGTCCACCTCCTGGGGTCTCTTTTCTCATTCTTTCAGCCTCTGACCCAGACTCTCCTCTGTGGGTCACATGGAAGGGATTCAGTCTTCAGTGGGTGCAGTGCAGAGAGCAGGGTACCCGGGGACCCTCCAGAAACACGCTAAGTCATGGCTCCATGTGGCTCAGGGCTTGGCTTCTCCACTGTACCATCCTGAGACTTGCTGGATTCCTCAGAGCTTCCCTGGGAAGGAAGGAGAGACTCCCAATGGGGTTCCAGGTGGGGGGCCCTTCAGGATCAGAGGGAAGAGGGTCGTGCGGGAAGACACCGCAGCCGGAATGTGCAGTGACTTGAGGCGCATACAGGACTGCTTCTTCTGAGGGCCAGGAGGGAACATGTGCACAAGGCCTCTCCCCGATTCCCATTGCTTTACTGGCATCTTCACTGTTCCTCGACTTGCACCTGCATCTCCTGGGTCTCCCCTCCATGTTCCCAGAGTGTTCTCCCTGAGTGCCTGCACATGTGTTCAGTTGTGTCAACTCTTTGCGGCCCCATGCACTGGAGACTCTCCAGGCTCCTCTGTCCATGGGATTTTCCAGGCAAGAATATTGGAGTGGGTTGCTATTTCCTCCTCCAGGGGATCTTCCTGATCCAGGGATCCAATCTACATCTCTTGTGTCTCTTGCATTGGCAGGCAGATTCTTTACCACTACCTGGGAAGGCCCCCTGTGTACCTACCTCTGCCTAAACTCTCTCTCTCTTTTGATAAGGACACATTGTTTTAAAATAAACCCTCATGACTTCACTTTAACTCAGTTATCTCTATAAGGACCCCCTCTTCAAATATAGGCACATTCTCTGGCCCTGGAGGCCGGGACCCCAACGTTTGGCTGGGGTGGGAATGACTCAGTTCAACTGACAGTAGTAGACCAGTAGACCAGTTCCTTTTATCCTCAAGGCCAGAGAGTATTATTTTCCTCCATAAACAGATGCACAATGTGAGGTTTAGAAAAAGTGAGATAATGAGCCCAGTGCCGTAAGCCTTGTGAATAATGGAGCCAGGATGCAGACCTCAACAAGTTCCAAGCCTAACTACTCTCTTGCAGTTGATTCCTCTTCACACAGGACACTCTGAGTTATCACCAACCTGCATTTCTAATGACGGCCAGCATCCCTTCTGCAGAGAGACAGTGATTCGTGTCACCTGGGGCTCTGGAGATGAGGCCAAGGCAGGTGTACCAAGGAAGGAAAAATAGAAGGAGATTAACCAGGATTTCAGAGAACCCTGAGGGGCTGCGGCATCAAGTCCAGGATTTAAGACTCAGGATGCTTGAAAACCAAAGACTCACATACCCGCGTCTCCAGGGAGAACATTGATGATGACAGTGTATTTCTGAGCATGCTCCAATAGCAGGTGGAGATTAATTAGGATTTTTTGGTTGCAAGAAATAGAAAACCTCTTGAGCTTGCCTAAGCAGGAGAGGGAGAACTCAGGACAAAGATCCCCATGTCTCAGGGGATCCAGGGTGCAGGGTGCAAGCTGGGCAGAAGCAGCCCCTCCACCTGCCTCTCTGGGCTTCTGCACACTAGATCCACTCCCACCCTCCATCTGATTCCCAGCCAGTGGCCGTGTGCACAGTCACCCCCGACACCCAGTGCTGTCTGTGCTAGAGAGACATCCATATGAGTCTCTCGGACCCAGGTCCAAACTCACAGGGTGCAGAGTCTGATTGTCCCAACTCAGGTCAAGTGTCCACACCACGGCCTGCAGGTCTAGTCTGGGATGCAAGGGGAGAATGGAGTGGACCCTGGTGCCTACTGAGCAAAGATCCTCCATCCCCCAGCCCTTCCTTCCTCCAACATGAGCAGGTCTGGGCTTGGTCTTTGTTCTTTCAAGACTGAGTGTAGAAATGAGGGGACCATGATAAGGAGTCAGAGGAAACTTCTTTGTTTAAAAAACGCCCTGGTGGTTGGAGGGATAGAGCTGTGTTTCTACAAATCCAGCGATTCAAACCCCGTGGTGACTGGCATTTCCACGGTCTCCTCTGAACAGGCCTGCTGCTTCTGCATCGTCTCTTAGCAACTAAATACCTGACTAATACTCAATTTTTTTTCCAAGGCTTTAAGAGCTGCAAGATATTAATTCCAAACAAGACATCCAAATTGTTACTCTGGAAACTTGCGTACATTCCCCTCCATAGATTAGATGATAAAATGCCACATTAAAAATAGCCCTGATTATTTCACCCTAGCTTCCCAGAAGCGGGATCAGAAGCCCTGTTCTCAGGCCTGTTTTGCCGGCTGCTGGCAGCTGTGAGCACCCCCGCACACACCCTGCAATGGCCCCTCCAGGAAAGCAGGCAGCTGGGCCAGTGTAGCACCTGGCATGGACTCCAGATGACCACTCGCTGTCTGGGTAACTTTGAGGGGCTTCTGACCTCTCTGAAGCTCAGTTTGCTCCCCTGGAAGTTGGGAACCTTAGTGCACTCAGAAGGTGGACCCATGGATGACTAAGGACGTCTCCTGTGATACAAAGAGCAGAGGAAGCCTGAAGGTTATAGGGAAGGGTCAGAGAGTGGAAATGGTCACTGTCAATGAACAGTAATCAACAGAGGGAACACGGTCCGCCAGCTGGACCACTAGGATCTGTTCTAGTGATGATCAGAGTCAAAGGTATGGATTTGCAGGCATTTATCAGGGAAAAATATTTACCAACAAAGAACTGGCCAGATTCCAATTCTACACGGAAGGAGCTTAGGAGTCACCACTTCATACTAACAAGTGAAAAGCTGAACACACTGAAAAATCAGCGATTCTTCTCGGCTCTTAAAAAGGGAGACGCAGGCAAATGCCGCCACCAAAGTTGGAGAGATGCACAAATGCAGGAAGTCCCAGCATCTCCAGGGCAGCAGCCAGTGCAGGGGCAGGAGACTCTGCACTGAATTCACGGGTCGTGAGGTGGTTGGCCCAGTGTGAATGACGCTGGGAGTGGAAACCCCAAGGGACACAGGTATAGGTCCCCCACCATACTGTGAGATGCACCCCCGAGAACTTGACTATCCTCTTGTAACAAATATCAGAGAAAAATCCCCTCAGGCTTCTAGCAAGGAGAGGGGAAAAGGAACCATTTCTGACTGCTCCAGAGAACTCTGTTCCTCTTAACAGTATTTGACCTCAAGGGAAACTAGTTAACCGGAACCTAAGCTGTGGAGTTCCCAAGTGGTGCTAGTGGTAAATAGCCTGCCTGCCAATGCAGGAGACATTAGAGACTTGGGTTCTATCCCTGGGTCAGGAAGATCCCCTAGAAGAGGCCATGGCAACCCACTCCAGTATGCTTGCCTGGAGAACCCCATGGACAGAGAAGCCTGGAGGGATACAGTCCCTGGGCTCACAGAGAGCTGGACGCGGCTGAGCACACGTGGCTGGGGAAAGGAAACAACCAGCTCCAGTCTCTTCCCGTCACCCCTCCCCTTTGTCTCTCACAAAGGAGAGAGAAAAATGAGAACCCTGGAGGAGCTCCAGTCTAGAGACAGAAGCTCATGAAAGACAGAAAACTAATCACAGGCTCTAGGACCGTACCCCTTTCCCACTCCTCATCACCGTGTGAAGAAAAGAAAGGGCTAGCTGCTCAGTCATGGCTGACTCTTTGTAACCCTATGGATTGTAGCTCACCATGCTCCTCTTTCCATGAGATTCTCAAGCCAAGAAAACTACAGTGGGTGGCCATGCCCTTATCCAGAGGATATTCCCGACCCTGGGATAGAACCCGCATCTTCTGTGTCTCCCCCTGTATTGCAGGCAGATTCTTTACTGCTGAGTCACCTCAAAAGCCCCCATCAAGTTAGTATCAGACAGCAAATCTCAGACCCAGGAAGCTCAGAGAACACCAAGCATTATAAACACTGGGAGAAACTACATATGGAACCTCACCATCAAACTACAGAAAATCAAAAATGAAGAAAAAGCCCTGAAGGAGCCAGAGGGGAGAACACCTCACCCATGGAGGATTAAAGATAAGAATTACATCCGACTTCTCCACAGAAACAATTCAATCAAGGAGAGAGTGGAATGAAATATTTAAAGTGTAGGGAGAAAAAAATCCCCACCAGACTAGAATTCAACCTGTGAAATTATTCTTCAAAAGTGAAGGAGAAAGAATGACTTTCTCAGTCAAACAAAAATTGAGGGCATTTGGGGTGGTAGACCTGCCTTGTAAGAAATATTAAAGCCATTCTTCAGAGATAAGGAAAATAATATAGGTCAGAAACTCAAATCTACATAAGGAAAGAAGAATGTTGAAGAGAGGATAAGTGAAGGTAAAAGAAAAATTTATTTTTCCAATGATTCTTTGATCTAAGAGATAACAGTTGCTACAAAATAATAATGGCAAAATGTATTTGATTTATGTTTGCTTACATATCTATATTTGTAACTGCTAAGTCACTTCAGCTGTGTCTGACTCTCTGTAGCCCTATGAATTGTAACCCTCCAGGCTCCTCTGTTCATGGGATTTTTCAGGCAAGAATACTGGAGTGGGTTGCTATTTCCTCCTCCAGGGGATCTTGCTGACTCAGGGACTGAGCTCACATCTTTTTTCTCTCCTGCATTGGCAGGCAGGTTCTTTACCACTAGCACCACCTGGAAAGCATATATATATATCAGTTCAGTTCAGTCTCTCAATCGTGTCCGACTCTTTGAGACCCCATGAATCGCAGCACACCAGGCCTCCCTGTCCATCACCATCTCCCGGAGTTCACTCAGACTCATGTCCATCGAGTTGGTGATGCCATCCAGCCATCTCATCCTCAGTCATCCCCTTCTCCTCCTGCCCCCAATCCCTCCCAGCATCAGAGTCTTTTCCAGTGAGTCAACTCTTCACATGAAGTGGCCAAAGTACTGGAGTTTCAGCTTTAGCATCATTACTTCCAAAGAAATCCCAGGGTTGATCTCCTTCAGAATGGACTGGTTGGATCTCGTTGCAGTCCAAGGGGCTCTCAAGAGTCTTCCCCAACACCACAGTTCAAAAGCATCAATTCTTCAGCACTCAGCCTTCTTCACAGTCCAAATCCCAGGGTTGATCTCCTTCAGAATGGACTGGTTGCATCTCCTTGCAGTCCAAGGGGCTCTCAAGAGTCTTCCCCAACACCACAGTTCAAAAGCATCAATTCTTCAGCACTCAGCCTTCTTCACAGTCCAACTCTCACATCCATACATGACCACAGGAAAAACCATAGCCTTGACTATGCTTATGTATATATATATATATGTATGTATATGTATATGCTTATGTGTATATATATATGTGATGAATAGCAACATAATATTAGGAATAAGAGGAATTAGAAATATTTTGTTATTATAAGGTACTCACTCTGTTCATGAAGAGATGCAGTATTCTTTGAAAGTGTACTGTGGTTAGTGGTAAGTGTATATTAAAAACTCTAGGGCAATTGCAAAAGAGTTGTTTTTTTTTTAAAGGTCTATAACTGATATTCTAAGAAATGACAGAAAATGGAATGATACTAAATGCTCGATTAACACCATGAAAGGCATAAAAACTGTAGAAGTAAAAAAAGGTTAACAACCAGCGCAACAAACAGGAAATGGTAACGAATATGGTGCGCATGCACGTGCTAATTCGCTTCAGTCATGTCCGACTCTTTGTGACACTACGGGCTCCAGCTTGCCACTCTCCTCTGTCCATGTGATTCTCCAGACAAGAATACTGAAGTGGGTAGCCATTCCCTTCTCCAGGGAATCTTCCCGACCCAGGGATTGAACTCACGTCTCTTATGTCTCCTGCACTGGTGGGTGGGTTCTTTGCCACTAGCACCACCTGAGATTGAATCCCAGTATCCTGCGTTGCTGGTGAATTCTTCACCATCTGAAACAGGAAAGCCCTGATAAATAGAGTAGTTAAATATTAATCCAGTTATGTCAATAATCACTTTGAATGCTAATGATCTAAATGCACCAATTAAAGACAGAGATTGTCAGAGTATATCAATAAACAAGATCCAACTACATGCTGTTTGCAAGAAACCCACTTTATATGTAAAGACACATACATATTCAAAGCAAATGGATGGAGAAAAATCTACCAACTCTAACACAGAGAAGCAGGAGTCACTACTTAATTGCAGACAAAGCAGACTCCAAAGCAAGGAGAGTCACCAGGGATAAAGCAGGGCTTTACACGATGATAAAGGGTCAGTTTCCTGAGAAACCTAACAGTTTTAACAAGTATGGGCCTAACAACAGAGCATCAAACTAACTGATGGAACTGTAAGGAGAAATAGACAAACCCACTATCAGAACTGACAACTTACACACCCCTCTGTTGGAAGTGGACAGATCCAAAAGGCAGAAAATCAGAAAGGACGCAGCTGAACTCAACTGGATGTTATTACCATATAGAGACAACCTCATCCAACAATAAAAGGATGCACATTTTTCTCCAACTCGCATGAACATTTGCCAAAACGCACCACCCTCTGGGCCATGACACGCCTCCTTAACAAATCTAAAAGAACAGAAATGACACTATGTCTGCCTCCAGACCACAGCACACTAAACTCAAAATCCATTAACAGAAAGGTAACCAGGAAACCTCAGAGGGTGTGGAAATTAAACAACACACTTTTAAACAGCACATGAGCCAAAGAAGAAAACTTAAGAGAGATTTTAAAATACTCTTAACTAAAGGAAAATGTAAACACAACTAACCAAAATTTGTGGAAGGCAGTGAAAGCAGCGCTTACGACATTGATTGCATGTTATAGAAGAGAAGAAAGACCTAAAATCAAGAACCAAAGTTTCCACTTTAGGAAATTAGAGGTGAAGAAAAAATTAAATCCAAAGTAAGCAGCAGCAGAAGAAATAAGAATAATTAGTGCAGAAACCGATGAAGTTGAAAACAAGAAATCAATAGAGGAAAATCAATGAAAACAAAAGCTGATACTTTGAAAAGATCAAAAAAATCAGTAAGCCTCTAGCCAGACTAAGAAAAAGAGAGAAGACACAGATCACTAATATCAGAAAAGAGAGAACATCCCTGAAGATACCATGGACATTGTAAGGCTAATCAAGGAATATTATCAACAACTCTGTGCCCACAAATTGGAGAAAGTAAATGAAATGAACCAATTGCTCAATCATGTCTGACTCTATGAGACCCCATGGACTGCAGCCTGCCAGACTTGCTGTGTCCACGGGCTTTCCCACACAAGAATACTGGAGTGGGTTGCCACTTCCTTCTCCGGTCGAGATTTTCCTGACCCAGGAATTGAACCAGCATCTCCTGTATCTCTTACATTGGCAGGTGGATTCTTTACTGTTGTGCCACCTGGGAATGCCAATAACTAAGGAAATAAGTAATGGCCTTTCAAAAAAACAGAAAGGACTCAGCTGAGATGGGCTCACTGGTGAATTCTGTTGAAAACCCAAAAGCTGTGGCAGAATTAGTGACCGGAAAAGAAAGGAAATAATAACCTGGAAAAGCACAGGTTGGAGTTCATCAAAACAATCCCAGCCTTTTCGGGGTGGGGGAGGTGCCCATGCTCCGGACCGCCCTACCCTTCCCTCCTTATATCCCTTCATCTTGGGTGCTGCTTGAACTCCCAAACCCCCAGCAAAGGCAGCTGTTCAGGCAGCCTAGCCCTTCCCCACCACCACGGAAGTTTCTCTCAGCCTGTGCCCCTCAGAAGAACAACTTTCTTCTAGTCTCAGTTCCTGGCGGGTGTGGGGGCGAGGGAGAGGCTCTACCCTGGAAGAAATCCTGAGGAGAAATAATAAATGAGAAACACAACGGATAGAATTGCTCTACAAAATCACAAGATGTTTGTCTTTAAAAAGCAAAAATAATAATGATAATAATGCAAGCCTTGAGACTTCCCTGGAGGCCCAGTGGTTAAGACACTGTGCTTCCACTGCAGGGAGTCAAGGGTTTGATCCCTGGCTTGTCAGGGAATTAAGATCCCTCAGCCAAGAGATGAGGCCAACAAAAGAGAGAAAGATACAAGCCTTGGAAACCAGAAGCAGGATATATTGAAATAAAAGGACTCTATTTACAACTCAGGACTTTGGCCATTAGAACTCCAGGTGAGTTCATTAGTTTACAATTCAGTACTTAGGCCAGCCAGGGTGCTCTTTCACCCCTAGGTCCTTGCTGGGGATTGGCCTGAGGGGCATCCCAGGGGTGTGGAGCTGAGAGGTCAGTCACACAGGAAGGTCCAGGACTCAAGAGCAGCAAACTAGTGGTTGGAGGCTCAGATGCTACAGACATTGGTCCACACTGGCCTCACTCACTCAGCGTTGACTTAACCAAGGACAGGTTTGAGTCCCAGCAGGCCCGGAGGGCGGGGCCCCCAGGAGCCAACTTGCTTCCTGCTGGAGAAACCTCACAGAGAGCCAAGGACAGGGAGCCTCGCTCCCAAAGCCCACTGGAGCATTGGAAAGTGCCTGACTTCCACCTGCTGGGTCTTAAAGCAAGTCATCCCCACAAGGCCCTTCCTGAAGCCTCAGTCTTCTCATCTGTAAAGTGGAGTGGTATCTATAAAATGGGAACAATAATAAAATCATTCTTGTAGTAGTATATGTTACTATGAGGGAAAATAATTAGCCATCAGAATGGCTCACTGTGTATGCTATGCAAACATTAGCAAATGTTACTACAGGATCTTTTTCTCCTTGGAGTATAGTTGTTTTATAATATTGTGTTAGTTTCTTCTATACGACATCATGAATCAGCTGTTTTTATACATATTTTCCCTCTCTACTGAGCCTCCCTCCCACCTCACCGCCATCCCACCCCTCTAGATCATTACAGAGCACCAGGCGGTCTATTTTGCATGTTGCTACATGTATGTCAATACTATTCTCCAGCTCGTCCCACCCTCCCAGCCCCTACAGTGTCCGCAAGTCTGTTCTGTCTGTCTCTGCTTCTGTTCCTGCCTTGCAAATAGGTTCACCTGTACCGTTTTTCTAGATTCTGTATATATGTGTTAATATATGATATTTGAAAATATACGATATTTGTTTTTCTTTTTCTGACTTGCTTCACTCTGTACGAACTCACAGCAAGCTTTGTTCGGTAGAGCTGTCATTACACTTACAGGTGAAGAAGCTGAGTCCTAGGGAAGGCGGGGGTTTGCACCGGCAAACTCTGTGGCCAGTCCTCGGCTGGACTTGTCTAAAGTTCTTGCAGAAACAACAGATGGCATAACGGGCCTTTCCGAGTGGCCCCGCACTGTGTATGATAAAGCCGCTCATCTGGCATTCCATCAGCTGGAAATCCTTATTGACCGGCGATTCTACCGTACAGTGATAATTGATATTCATAAGGAACTTAATTGAAATTAAGTTTAAAATAGCCTTAGTGTTAAGTGCGTTTTAGTCTAATTCCTTGAAAATTCGTCATCTGTGTACAGTAGATGGGGCTTCTTCAGTGACTCAGCGGTAAAGAATCCACCTGCAATGCAGAAGACACAGGTTCAGTCCCTGGGTGGGGAAGATCCCCTGGAGAAGGAAATGGCAACCCACTCCAGTATTCTTGCCTGGAGAATTCCATGGACAGAGAAGCCTGGTGGGCTACAGTCATGAGGTGGCAGAGTCGGACACAGCTACGTGACTGAGCATGCACACACGCACATCCAGTAGATAAGGTAACAAGAAAACATGCCTTAAAGAAGCATTCACCCTGGAGCTCCCCAGATGCTGAAGCCGCTGTGAGAGAAGAGGGGTCAGTAGGGGAGGGTCAGCTCCTATGCACAGCCCTCACAGCCACTGCACATCTCAGGAAGCTGAACCATTCACCTCCCAGACTTTTCTCTACAGCCCCTAGAACAAGAGAATGCTGACCCCTTGAGGGCACCACATCACCCCGCAACTTCCAGCCCCACCCAGTTTAGGAGCCTAGTGTGGTGGTGGTGGTGATTTAGCCACTAAGTTGTGTCTGACTCTTTGTGACCCCATGGACTCTAACCACCAGACACCTCTGTCCATGGGTTTCTCCAGGCAAAAATACTGGAGTGGTTTGCCATGCCCTCCTCCAAGGGATCTGCCTCACCCAGGAATCAAACCCGTGGACCCAGGTCTCCTTCATTGCCAGGCAGATTCTTTACCACTGAGCCACAGGGAAACCCTTAGGAGCCTATGGTAAATCCCTAAATTACACCTAAGTCCTAATACCCAAAACCTGCAAATGCAACCCTCTCTGGAAATAGGGGTTTTGCACATGCAATCAGGTCAAGCATCTTAAAATGCAGTTGCCCTGGACTTAGGATCGCCCTAAACCCAGTGACACATGAGGAATAGAAAGTGGGAAGATCACAGAGAGATACTCAGAAGGGGGAAGTCCTGTGAGGACAGAGGCTCCAGGGAAGGGTTCTTCCTGCCTAAAACTCAAAATATGCAGGATGTATTTTTATCCTCCCAGACTGTTTGGAAATATCCTCAAAGTCTGTTGAAATCAGTAGCAACTGGAATTGCTACACATTTTATTAGCAGTTCATGCAGACACATTCAGCACCTAGGTAATGTATCAATTGATAAATTTGCAAACTGAATTCAGTGAAGTGAACTATCTTAGATTTCAGGGCTTTGGTCCTGCAGCAGAGTGCTCATTTGCGGAACGGACTACTATGTGTTAGTCCTGCCAACCAATGTTTCAGGCACAAAGCTTTCTCTCCCTCAGCTGCAGACCCTCTCAACCCTGTTGACCTTCTCCAAGGAACTCGTCCTCTCCGGACACATTTAGGCTCCACTGAGAGCCCCATTTCTTTGGTTCAACTTTTCCAACCTGTGGGCTGAGCATGTGAATAACTCTGCTAAGCGCTGTTTCCAACACCTCGGGGTTAGAGAGATGAGGTCAAGGAGCTGGTTCCTCCTACTGAAATGTGAAATGAGTGCTTCTTTCCTAAACCACAGCGAGGTCCACCATCAGACACCATTGTGCACACCGCACTGCATAAACTCGGATCTGCATTTGGCTGCTGACAGATGCTTTCTGCCAGAGTTCACAGCCCATCCACCCGTCGTCCCCATACAGATGTGACTTAAGCATCGAGAATCAATCACCACTTTTGGAATATCAGCTAGCAGATGTCCTCTTTAGAGATTCTAATGCAGACTGTGAGCCCACAGATTTCAGTGCCTTTTTTAAAAGAAGTGCCATTTGTCTGTAAAGATGCCAAATGGCCTGAACGTTATTTGGACACTGAGCTTACGGACAGATCTTCCTTGGACTAAATAAATGCATCTTGTGAGCAAACATGGGTAGGACTGGGTGTGCCCTGGCAGAGTGCAATGCTACAAACTGCAGCTTGAACCGGGGAAGTCATCCAGCTGCAAACATGCTGCAGAGCATCTGAAATTAATCACTGCTGCTGGCACTTTAATAAACAGCTACATCTGAAAGCATTTTGGAATGAACAAAATCCTGACCACCAAATCTTCTTGAAAGAAGACAAGCAAGGGTTATATAAAGGGTTATAAAAACTGCTGGTTTGGGCAAGTAAAGAGAAAACAAACTTGAAAGTCACTCATAACCAGACTCCTTCAGGAATGAGTACCTGACACATGACCCTAAGCAACCTGTCATGAGATCAGACTCTGCAAAATGTGTAGTCATATAACCCAGGCCTGCACTGATTCACTCTGCAGACTGAAGGGTGTCTCACCTCCTCTTTAATAAAGTGGAGATGTGACAGCTCCCCGTCGGGGCCTTTGCAAACATCTGATGAGATGATGGGCATGGCCATTCTTTGAGCAGATAAAGCCCCTAGAAGAAGTTAGCACAAGCCGTCACCACTCACATCCTCCAAAATAAAGAGAATTCTAGTAAAAGTCAAACCCATATTTCTCTGCCTGTTTCCCTAGGACAGTAGTCGCAACATTTTGGGGCACTGGGGAGATGGTTTCAGGATGATTCGAGCACATTACATTTATTGTTTACTTTTTTTCTGTTATTATTGCGTCAGCTCTACCTTAGATCATCAGGCACTAGATCCTGGAGGGTGGAAACCTCTGTCCCAGGATAAGACTCTCGGCTGTCTTCACCAAACTCTTGCAGCGATAAAACCGAAGGTTGGAAATTATTCAAAACAACATCGAGATCAAATGGTTCACCTCCCAAGGATGTCCTCTGGTTGGGAATGTCCAAGAATGGACAGACAAGGGCCAAACCTTGTAGAGCAGGAACCTAACCCACCACCCTCCAACCGCTGCACCTCCCCACTCTAGAAATCTGTTTCTATTCCTCAAAGCTGACATGCGTCCCCCACCCCCAACCCCCCACTCCAAAGACAGGAAATAAAAAACATTTGCCATCACTGTCAAATCTGGGCTATAGATATTGGGAGATCTTTGTACCATTCTCTCTACTTTTGCATACATTAGAAATGTTCAGTAATTAATGACTCTTTTAAAAAAAAATCTATATAAGTACCACACTCTTAGATTTTGATGTTTCTAAAAGTTAAGTGTTAAAAACCAATTAATGACTCTTTAAAAAAATATCTATATAAGTACCACACTCTTAGATTTTGATGTTTCTAAAAGTTAAGTGTTAAAAACGAATTTAGAATCAACCTTGATTGTCACTGATTCTAACCATGTGGTTACCCAGTGCTGGAGAGAGGCAGCTGGCTTTCCAAACTCTGCCAGGACAAGGGTCCAAGAAAGACTGCATCAGGCTCGCAGGATCCCCTGGACATTGCAGTCTCTTACCCTCCCCCGTCAACCCTGAAAGAGCCCTAGTATCCCACAGCCTTGCCACTTGAGTGGGGCAGGCCCCTCTCTCAAGTTTTAAGAATGGACACAGTCAGCCTGAACGCGTCAGATGCAGGTCATGTGTGGACACAGTGGGTGCAGGGCTGGGGCACACAGTCTGGGGACAGAGGCTGGAGGGACCCAACCAGCAGTGTACACAGCACAATCTCCTCATTCCAGGCAGACCGAGCCATCTGGGGACCTCACCCGTGATTCGAGCAGCTCCGAGCAGCCCCGAGCAGGAAGGGTCTCAGGGCCTTGATACAAGCCCTTCTGGGTGTGAATAGGAGAGTGGCCACTGCCATGGGATCCACCTGGCTTCCACGGGGACCAGACAGAGCAGGATCCAGAGGACCACTCACACCTTAACTGAATCCCACCCACTCCATGTATCTTCTACATATGCCGACGGACATGCTCTTTCTTTCCAAGCATCTGTAGCTGTGTCTCAGCTCCCTGCCCCTGATATGACCCGAGGCTGGCTGTCCAAACAGAGGCATCGGAGGTCTGCTGCAGTGCTTTATCTCCTGAGCGGTGCCAGCCAGCTTTCTCATGATGCTCCGGCTGACCTGTCCTGTGAGTACCACTTCATTCCTGAAGGGCCCAGGCTCTGAGCTCAGCTGCTGCCCTTCGGTGTGGTCTCTGTGTCCTCAGGGTTTCCTGACACTGGTGAATCATTCTACGGGCCAGCCAGCTCAATGCAGAGCCCTGGATGGAGCCCTCGGGCCCCTGCGATGAGGTCCAGTGCCTCTCGATGTCAGGACCCAGAGCCTACTCTAAGGATTTTGTTTCCAAAGACACATTAATTATAATCAAGAACTTTGATAAGGGGTGTGCATGAATGCTAAGTTGCTTCAGTTGTGTCTGACTCTCGTAACACTATGGACCCAACCCAGAGATCAAACCCATGTCTTCTGCATCTCCTGAACCGGCAGGTGGGTTCTTTACCACTAGTGCCACCTGGGAAGCACTTTGATAACACATTTCTGATTTAAAACATACAGAATCTCGTCAATCTGTGACTGAGAAAGGCTCCCTCCTCCTCCTGGTCATGATGCTCTGGCGACGTCCTGCCGAATGTGGCGCTGGTAGCATTGTCATGGGGACCTGTGTGCGCTTGAGGATCTCGACACAGGACTTACGAGGCTGGCCACCCGCCATCACCACCCACGTGGCTTCTCCTATTCCGGCTGCTTGATGTCAGTTCTTGGATCGTCCTCCGTCCCTCTCTCCCTGCCCTTCTCTCTCTAGCTTCGCCTGGGTCTGGATGCTTTAAACCTGGTGACTCACACAGGGCGTCTTTGAGTCTACAGCTGCGGTGAGACCATGGCAGGAGCCTGTCGCGGAGCCCGCGTGGCTAGCTCCACGGCACCCACGGGCACTCTCAGCCTTCAGGGTCTCGGGGCCGTGGTCGTACTTAGAGGGATCGTGGCTGTGTATTTCATTTCTCTCCTCCTCCAAGCTGTCCCCACCCAGGGTGTTAAAAGTGAGGCCATGCTTACCACCCAGCTGGTATTACAGAGCACTCCACAGATGGACAGCTGAGCTGGGGAGCAGGGTTATTCACCCCAAGACAGCCTCTGAGTGGCCAGAGCATTGAGCCCCATGCACACCTGCTTCTCTCCAAGATGCTCCTCTTGTCCGGGCACCTCTGCAGCTTCGCTGTCCCCATTTCAAAAGCACCAACAGTCACTTTGTTATGCTCGGACATTTATACCCAATAATAGAGCCAGCTGCACAATGAACAGCGTGGGTGCCCACATGGGCCCAGTTATTAACACAGCCAAGCAAGGCCCCCAAAGGTGTGATTAAGGCCGCCTTGGATGAAAAGAAATTTCAAAGGCAGCTTTCTCTCTCTGACTCTTTTGAATCTGCCTGAAAAAAAGAAAAAAAAAATCAGAACTTGATTCCAAGCTTGTTCTGGGGATGGCAAATTAATGAACTGTCCCCCTGTCACTGAAGACTTAGCTCAGAACTTGGGTTACCTGGTGGATCAGTCTTTATTAGTCTCCTTACTCTGGGCTCTTTGTGGTTCCAGCTTTTATTGTGGCTGCGGAAGGCGTTGTATGGGGCTGATGAGTGTTTGCCATGAGGAGCTGAAGGAGAAGCAGAGATTAAGTGGCGTCTTCTCCCCACCCCACTCTCCTTTTTCCTGAGTCAAAAGAAACAGGAAGGCAGAATTCAAGTGAAAACTAATCGGTGCGTAATTCTCGAATGCAATCGTTAAACGCCCATGATAAGTACAGCAGCTATTAGACCGGTGCTTTTTCACAAAGGTTCAGTTGCTTGTCTTGCTTTTGAAAGGATCAGGTCCTTGAAATCTGACTTCGGGGGGATTCAACCCGCATGAATATCTCCAAGCTACTTTCCCCGTGAGATAGCTGTCGGCTCTTTGGAGCAAATCAAGCCATTTACAATGTGTTTATGCGGGGGTCCACGTGGAGACAGCTTGAATGCCTTCATTGTGCGCCCTTCAAAGTGGAGTGATGAGGAATCAGAAGACATTTTATGAAAAGAGAAGAAGGCAATTTGGCTTCCTGTGACACCATTCACGCTCAAAGGATCCCAACAGCGAAAAACTGACAAGGGAGAAAGTGCTTCTGCTTTGTAAGTGAGATGGCGCCATTGCAGCAATAGGGCTGGAAATGAAAAAAAAAAAAAAAGACCAAACTGGGCAGGAGTTAGCCCAGGCTTTAGGTGGGTCTCTGGGTACTCGGGAGCCCAGCACAGGTGCGTAGAATCATGCAAACATTTTGGGTGGCCACAAGCAAGCCCTTCCAGAACTGATGTGGGCGGGGATAACTCTGCTGCCAAACGCTTATTCGGGGCACCAGGACCAGATCTGTCATCCGTTCTATTTGCTCGTGGGGTCATCATTTCTCTCCTTTACTTATTTTTTAATTAATTTTTATTGGAATACAGTTGCTTTACAAGGTTTTCTTCGTTTCTGCTGTACGATACAGGGAACCAGCTGTTCATATACATATAGCCCCTCTTCTTTGGGTTTCCTTTCCATTTAGGTTATTCTGGAGCCGAGTAGGGTTCCCCGTGCTCTACAGCAGGTTCTCATTAGTTATCCATTCTATGCGTGCATGCTCAATTATGCAGTCGTGTTGGATTCTTCACAATCCCACACACTGTGGCCCACCAAGCTTCTCTGTCCATGAGATTTCCCAGCAATACTGCAGTGGGCTGCCATTTCCTTCTCTGGTCAGGATCTTCCCAACCCAGGGGTCAAACCCGTGTTTCCTGTGTCTCCTGCATTGGCAGGTGGGTTCTCTACCACTGAGCCTCCTGGGAATCTCTATTTATTTTATACATAGTATCAATGGGGTAGATACATCAATCCCAGTTTCCCAATCTGTCCCCCTCTTGGTATCCATAAGTTTGTTTTTTATATCTATCTCTATTTATGCTTTGCAAATAGGTTTATCTGTACCATTTTCTAGGTTCCACATATAAATGATATTACACAATATTTGTTCTCTTTCTGACTAACTTCATTCTATCTGGCAGTCTCTAGGTCCACCCACATCTCTGCAAATTACATTATTTCATTCCTTTTTATGGCTAAGCAATATTCCATTTCATATACATACCATAACTTCTTTATCCATTTCTCTGTTGATGGACATTTAAGTTGCTTCTGCGTCCTGGTTATTATAGATAATCCTTTATTTATTAAAGTGAATAATTTAAACAAAATTAAGGTGACATTCGTCCGTTCTTTTCATTTTTACTCACTGACATAATGTTGGTGCTTCCATCCTTTCTGGAATCCCTCTTGTTCCTGATGTGTAAGGATGAACCATTACACACAGTTACATTCGTGGGTCAAACTTTGCATTGTCACACCCGCCGCCACTGTAATCTGGGGAGCACGGCAGTCTCTGAGGGGGTGTGTATTTCGCTCAGGTGCTCTGGCCCCAGCAGGAAGAACCCACATCAGGGGTTCCTAACTGTCATTAGCCCTACAACTTCTTCCTTGGAATAGGTTCCTGGGAGCTACATGTCTCATGTCTAAGCCTGCTGATATTGTTATGTTTATTTTTATCTATCATCAAGCTATTTTCCCAAGGAACTAGGCCAATTTATGGTGCCGTCAGAAATCCATGATTGTAGCACACGATGTCCCCAATAGTATTGAAGATGACAGGGTTTTAAATATGTTAATTTGATAGATTATTCTTCAGTTCTTCATTATGTTGTGCTACATCAGGAGGTTGAACGCTGCTCCCTTATTGCCAACACTAAGGCAGCACATGGACCATCCAGCTGGGGATCACACCCACCCTCCCCCTGGGCCTCCCTTATCAAATGTCTGTTAAATGCACTAATGATGCAAGGACCCTGTTGTTTTCTTCATATTCTTACCTGCAATGTGTATACTGTCTCTGCCTTTCCCTCCAGAGAACACCTGGGAGGGAAAGTTAAGTATATTTTCCAACATGGCATGTCTGAGAAGGTCAGTCTGATCTTACAGCCGCCCTGACTTGTGCTGGAAAGTTGCCAGGGAAGCAGCTCTCCCAGGAACTGGAGGCTTTGGGGCCAGGCTCGCTCCCCTGCATCATGGGCATGTCAGGTCCCTCTGCCCTGAGCAAGTCAAGGTACATCACAGTCCCTGTCCCACCCTGCCTCAGCCAGACGGAGCCTGGTTCCCTGCCCAGTCTCCAAGGACCCATGGGGCCAGAAGTGCCCAGGGGTGTAAGGGAGAGGCCAAGGGCAGTAAGCCCAAGAATAGGGGAGGCTGTGTCCTGTCTTGTCCTCACTCTACCCAGTATGCCAGCTGGAAACCTGTGACTCTCCCGTCTTTTCCAGAAATGTGTTGTCTGCACGGGGGCCAAGTGCTCCTTCTCACATCACAGGTACAACTTCAGCTTGCCCTTGGTTCTGTGACACAAAATCAGCATGGTGTGATGATTCTCAGTTCAGTTCAGTCACTCAGTTGTGTCTGACTCTTTTGGACCCCAAGGACTACAGCACATCAGCCTTCCCTGTACATCACCAACTCCCAGAGATTGCTCAATCTCATGTCCATTGAGTAGGTGGTGCCATCCAAGCATTTCTTACTCTGTCATCCCCTTCTACTCCTGTCTTCAATCTTTCCCAGCATCAAGGTCTTTTCTAAGGAGTCAATTCTTTGCATTAGGTGGCCAAAGTATTGGAATTTCAGCTTTAACATCATTCCTTCCAATGAATATTCAGGACTGATTTCCTTTAGGACTGACTGGTTTGATCTCCTTGCTATCGAAGGGACTCTTAAGAGTTTTCTGCAACACCACAATTCACCATCAGTTCTTTGGTGCTCAGCTTTTTTTATGGTCCAACTCTCACATCCATACATGGCTGCTAGAAACATCATATCTTCTTGGAGACCAGATAAAAATATTTGTAAAGATCTTTCTCCTTTTCTTGGGTGTCAGATGTTAAACAGACTGAGATTCTGGCTCTTCCTTGTTGAATAAGTCTGTGCATGTATGTCAGTCTTAGCCTACATTTTAAGGAATCACTTTCTAATGATAGAATAAAGTGTTATTATCCTGAACAAGGCCAGCCTTCCCATGATGTACTTTTTCAGATGGCTCTGGAAATCCTAGGCCAAGGAGTCAGCTCCAAGAAGAGAGTGAACCTAAGGGATCCAAGAACCCTTGGATTCTACCAGTGGGATCATGTCTCCCAGCTCCATAACTGAGCCCTCTGTGATCCCAAGGTGCAGGTCTGGACACCACTGGACTTGTGCTCAGCACCTCTTTAGAGAGGAACAATCACCTTTCAGAAGACAGGAGAGCCACAGGCTCTAGGACTGCTTAAGATTCCAGGAGATTCTTAGGGCTTGACCTCCCCTGTCCGCTGGGAGCATCTCAGAGTACAGTCACCCCCAGGGATGTTGACACAGTCCTGTCACATGCCAGATCTGGGCTTGGCAGCATGGATGCAGGGATGGTGGGCATACCACAACCAAGGGTCCTGGACATTCCACTAAGCACTTGGCAATCTTGCTGCATCTCTAGAACCTGGGGAGCAGTGGAAATTTTCAAAGGTTCAGTTTGGTCCTGTGTGTCTTTGAACAGGCTACTGTGTGAGCAGATGGGGAGGGGGGTGTGGGCACAGAGCCTGCTGCAATCGTCCGGATGCGAAATGGTGCAGAGGTAATGTTAGATGTGCACGAACTCTGCGTACATCAGGGGTCAGGATTCAGGGCATGACCGGAGGAGCAAACCAAGATGGGATATGTC
Organism: Madoqua kirkii; assembly: GCA_006408675.1. Classification (NCBI taxonomy): domain Eukaryota; kingdom Metazoa; phylum Chordata; class Mammalia; order Artiodactyla; family Bovidae; genus Madoqua; species Madoqua kirkii. The sequence goes on along the minus strand of SJYC01129458.1, from coordinate 31,512 downwards.
TGTCCACACATCGTATGGTCTAGTCACCTGGCCCCATGTTCCCCTTGGACTCTACCCTAAAAGGGATGGGAATCCATGATCGGATCTTAAAGAAGGCAGCTGACGTGATCAGAGTTAAGGCTTAGAACTTCACCCTCTGGGCCAGCAGGGGTGGAGGAACTGGGAGGGGAAGGTTTCTCGTGACTTCTGTAAAAATGAATGTGTCAAATTAGTTTCTTCATCCTTAAAATGATGTTAAAAATAACTCACCTGGGGCTTTGGGAACATATGAAATATCCATCGTCAGATCCATCATTCAGAGTTTGCTTAGGCATCATGCCAAAGGCTTCACCTACAAAATCCCAGTTAATTTAATCTTCAAAACAATCTGCAGGATAGATGCAATGGCCTGGTTTTCATGGATGAGAATATTAACTGTCCGAGAGTTTGCACATTTGCCTAAGATGGTCCAGCTCTTAGGGCAGAGGGAGGCTTTGAAATCACAACAGTGGAGTTGCAGACATCAGTGTCAAACATCTCAAGTCCCATGCTGTGTGCAGACAACATCTCTGGAGCGTGAGCAGGATCTGTTCATATTTCACAGGTGAGGACAGAGGCTGAGGGAAACTCGACAATCTTGCCAGCCCCAGAAGAGCACCATACTTGTGTAAACCAGAAAGTGAGACACAGACAGCATATGTGGCTTCATCACTTACTCAGATCCTGGCCCCATCACCTGTTCATATCCCAGGTCCAACGAGTGTCTTCAGATTCATGCTTTCACGTAAGCAAGACCTGGTGCAATTTGGAAGAGAATGAAACATTTTTATTGTAGAACAAGAACCAGAATGATTCTGGTCACAGAATTCCATCAGAGAAGTCGAGTGCCAAGTCAGAGTGAGAGACTGGGCAGATGTGGGAGAGGTGAGAACAGCGGGCCAGGAAAGACAGTGAGCAAGGTGGGGTGACCAGCTCCCGGCAAGTGACCGGATCGCCACATCCCAGGATGGCCCTGTGTGACTCCTTCGTGGTGCTGTGAAGGCTTTCTGTCTTCAGTGATGAGTGGGTGACTCTAGAGGAGGCCACTCCTCTTGGTAGAAGGACCAGACAGAAAGGGGACCCCATGGCTCTTAGAAGTGAGTCTTCCCAGTTTCCCTTCTGTAAGCCTCCTTGTTCTTGGGATGAAGCTATTTCATACAATTGCTGCTAACATCCATATTTCTAGAAAAGCCAAAGCAATTTATTTGGGAGACAAACTCAAGCCCTTGAACACACTGCACAGAAAATTGTGACCAAGACTAAAATTCAAGAAATGAAATGGCCAGTGGCATTTTCTAAGTCTGAGACTCTTTAAGATTCCAGTCAGCCAGGTGAGTGGGCCCCAACAATTGGAATCAGACTCCCCGCATCCTGATCCCATCACCCTCTCCCCATCTTTTACGGAGGAGGGCCCTGGTCCTGCCAGAAAAATGAGATCCTGGTTACTTAACCCTCATTTCACTTGAAGGAATGACTCTAGTCATTGCAAATGACAGCCCTGCTGGTCAGAAGTCATTATAAAAATGCTTTTCAACTATTCTGTTAAAGCATTGAGGTGAAAAACAAACAAACAAACTGTTCCGTTCTCCTTCCACTCTTTGACACCGTGAATTGGCAACCACACACTATAAATTCAAAACAACTTTCTGGGAGGGAGAGGGCACCATACTGACTGCACTCGTTTATTTTTATGACACAGCCTAATTTCTGTAAAATACAGTAAATAAAAATATCGATTTTGGAATTGAACCGTAAAGAATTTGCCTAAAAGTGCATTGCTTCCATGTTTTCCGTTAACGTCTTGGTGAAATCTTTAAAGAACCTCAAAGCTTTTCCTTGAATTTTACCTTAATTTAACTTCCGAAAACTGTTTCGATGATTGGAGACAGTGAGAGTGTGCCACCTCTGTTCTGCTCCATGGCTGGGAGCCCGTGACCATCTCTCTGAAAGTTACCCTCAGGCAGAGCAGAACTGGAATCCAAGGATCCAAGACCCGTGTGGGCTGCCCTTCTCTCTACTCCCCCCTATTTGTGGTTTCCTTGCATGACTCTTGAGAGTCCCTTGGACTGCAAGAAGATCCAAACAGTCTATCCTAAAGGAGGTCAGTCCTGGGTGTTCTTTGGGAGGACTGATGCTGAAGCTGAAACTCCAGTACTTTGGCCACCTCATTCGAAGAGTTGACTCACTGGAAAAGACCCTGATGCTAGGAGGGATTGGGGGCAGGAGAAGGGGATGACAGAGGATGAGATGGCTGGATGGCATCACCGACTTGATGCCTATGAGTTTGGGTAAACTCTGGGAGTTGGTGATGGACAGGGAGGCCTGGCATGCTGCAGTTTGTGCGGTCGCAAAGAGTTGGACACAACTGAGCAACTGAAATGAACTGAACTGAACTGCATGGCCACCACACCCTAAAAGATAAGGAAACCTGCACCAAGGCAATGACCTCAGGTACAGGCTCATAAAATATGAGCTTTAGGTATATGGTTTTCTTATGGCTGTTATTACAAATGAACACAAAATAAAAGGCACACGACAATATAGATTTGGAAGGTGAGGTGCCCAGTAAAAGAGAACCAACCCCCAACATCCCAGCAGAGGCCAACATCACCCCAACTGTCTTCTGACGTAAGACATCCACCCTACCCACAGCTGCCCCAAATGACCTTGGAGGGACTCCAAGGCTTTGTCTCTCTACCAGGCCTCCACATTCTGGGCAGAAGCATCTCACTGGTTTTCTTCCAGCTCCAGGCATGGGCTCATTCAGCCAGGAGTGTGAGGAGACCTCCCCTCCCTCTGGCTAACCTCCTGAAGGGGTGAAACTCCTGCCTCCCATCTGTGTGGAATGACAAAAGTCCGAAGACAGTATCTGTGTGCTTTGAAGCCAAAATGGCAGCTAGATTCCAGTTAACACTTCCTTGTGGCACAAAATATTTTTCTAAAATATAATATTTTATAAATTCTTAGGTATAGGTTAAACATTTAGATGATTTCTCTTTTTCTGTTATGTTAAACAACATTGCAATGAACATCTGTCCAGTTAATCCTTTGGGGGTATCCATGATTATTTATTTAAGATGAAATTCTCAGAATTAAATTTGTGTATCAATGGTGCTATATAACCAAAGAGCTTTTGTCCTAGTTTGCAAACTCTGTATTGTTGACCTGGAGACAAACACCAATTTTCTTATAACCGACATACATTCATTCAATATGAGAAATGTGCATTTGCAATTGTGCTATAGCAGCAAAAGTTTTTAAAAAATACTTATTAAACATCATGTTTCGCATGACTTCCTCTGAGGTTCTGTGTTCCTTTTTCACTTTGGAGACATCAGTGCAGGAAATTAAAACAATTTCACACTGTGGCATTGCTATCAAGAAAGGTTATTATTTCAGTGATACATACTAAATGTTAAAACATTTCTTTTGTATAGCAAATGTATTTGACTGCCCTTTAACAGGGCTTAGAATCAGTATTGAAAACATGTGGTCCAGGGATGATTTGTCATATTTCTTGTTAGCTTTCCAGTGTGGATAGTAGTCTTAATGCTCTCCTTCACACACACACACACACACACACACACACACACACACATACTTATGTATGTATGAACAGATTCAAGCTGAGCTATTTCAAATCCTAGAAGGTGATGCTGTTAAAATGCTGCACTCAATATGCCAGGCAAATTTGGTAAACTCAGCAGTGACCACAGGACTGGAAAAGGTCAGCTTTCATTTCAATCCCAAAGAAAGGCAATACCAAAGAATGTTCACACTACCATACAATTCAAGTTCCAACTGTCCCCATTCTCAGTTAAAAGATTTCAGATCAAGAATGAGACTTGAGATAGACAGAAGTTCTAGGCTCACCTATAGATGTTGGAATGGGCAAGTGTCCACACAATCCCTCTACTGTAAGAACATTGTTTTTCTTTGGTCCTTACATATATAGCACTGTTGTTTATAGACAGCCCTTCTATTCTTTTTGCCTGACTTTTCAACTCTTACCCAATGGTTTTCTAGTTAATAGAGGGTGAGGTGCAATACAGCCAATATGCAGGGACCTTGGAGGGGAGGTTTTGTAATTGATGAAAAAACTCAAACTGAATTAGTATTAGAGTTTTCCTTATGTTTAATTAAGTCTAATTAAACAATGCCGACATCTTCCTGGCACCTGTGGTGCGATTATGTTAAATATTTAATGCTTGTGAAGGATTAGGCTGCGCTTCTAATCTATAGCTAACAATCTGTTCCCTCTCTGGAGTATTTTTTATTTAGTTCTGCTTCTGTATAATGAGTTACATTTCAAAGGAAGTGGTGAAGTACTAGAGAGAGACGCATCTCACCCACGTGGCTTATGAGCATGGCCTCTGGCCTTGCTGGACCATAGCAGGGTGTCCAGAGAAGAGAGAAAGGAGAAAGCAAGAAGCATCAAGGAGGCCTCTGGGGGCTTTCCCAGATCCTTCCGGATCCTACCTGGCTCATTAGGTAAAGAATCTACCTGCCAATGCAGGAGACATAGGAGACCTAGGTTTGATCCCTGGGTCAGGAAGATCCCCTGGAGGAGAACATGGCAACCTACTCCAGTATTCTTGCCTGGAGAGTCCCATGGACAGAGGAACTTGGTGGGCAACAGTCCATGAGGTCACAAGAGTCAGATATGACTTAGTGACTAAGCACACAGCTCACATTGCTGCCACTTACTAAGGGCTTGGAGTGTCAGGACACCAAGTTCACACTGCAAACACCCTGGCTGTTCTCATCTGTTTCACAGCCGCACAGTCTCCATCCCCCGTTTCTCCAAGGGCGTCAGCTGTCTAGTGAGAAAATGCACGTGCGTGCTTTTATCCCTCCACAATCCCCAGGACCCACACATCCTCCGTCCCTTTGGAAATAAAGCTGCCCTACAAACCTGAGCTCCTCTTTCAAAGAACTCACTTCAAAGAAAAGGCCATGGTTATTTCTGGAAGCAAAACTCCAAATGCTGAGTAAGGGTGTTTGTAGAATGCCATGCTTCTCCTCCAAAGGAGAACCGGGCCTCATTATTCATCTTGGCCTGAAATGCTTCTCAGAAAAGAAGTTCAGTGTTTTTCCTGCATATGTAACACTCAGCACAGAGACTCGGAACTTGCAGCTTTGTTTCCTTCCTCTAATAATTTCTAACATTTTTAACATATTTGGGAAAGAAAGACAGATTTCTGTAATGAGGTTTCAATTGGAAGAATCTATATAATCAGTTTCTCAGGGTTTTTAAAGGTTTTCCTCCTCAGCAGAGCATCGTGGCAAGTAGGTTCTCCTTACCGACAAGTCGGAGAGAGCTGCGGGAGCCCCACTTGCTAAAGCAAATGAACTTTTAAAAATTGAACAAGCAAAGCTGATGTGTGTTCTGATATTGGATGAACTACCTTCAATGTTTGGGGCAGAGATGAAGATCAGCTTGGATCCTCCCTATACAACTCCAAGGCTACTGAAAGAGACCCAAAATTCCACAGATCCACACCTTGAAACTTGTAGCTCCTACCACTGTTCCCACCCCCAAGAATCCCTCCTGAGGCTGAGTGAGAGGGAAGGATAAAGCAGGAAGCCAGGAGCATGCTCAGAGAGCAGGTTTTATCCTGAGATGCTCAGAGAGTGCCAGAACCATGGGAGCCTTTGCAAGCTACAGCTCAGCCTCTGCCATGTACTTCTGGGATGCTGAGACGGCATTCTGCTCCAGAGCGGGCAGGCATGGGTGAGATTGAAAAGTGGAGCTAGTGGTAAAGAACCCACCTGCCAGTGCAAGAGACATGAGAGATGTGGGTTTGATCCCTGGGTTGAGAAGATCCCTTGGAGAAGGAAATGGCAATGTACTCCAGTATTCTTGCCAGGGAAATGCCATGGACAGAGGAGCCTGGTGGGCTACAGTCCACAGATCAGAGTCAGACACAACTGAAGCAACTTAGCACGCATGCATTACTCCTTGGGAAGTGCCCCCCTCTTGTAAGAATGCACTCCAGTGAAAACAGGGTGGTGCCCTGTCCACAGGGGAAAAAATGAAGGAACAGCTGCTTGCCAACTGTTGAGAAGGCCAAGTCATGTGTATTCAGAAGTGTCACTGGATTTTCAAAAGTCACTTTGCACTTATGTAAAATTAATAGGGTGTTCATTATAAAACCCGTGCAGCATCTTATTAAACACTTCCTGTCATTGGAAGCAGAGGTAGAGGCTCCTGAAGCTGGAGTTGTGTTGCCCTCTAGTGAAAGAGGTCAGCATTATGCATGCAAAATTATTTTGATCACTGCATAATTAATACTTATGGAGAAAGGGAGAAAAGATTTAAGCCCCAGTCTGTTCAGGAGGGCTAAGTGTTTACATACACATACATACGTATATATACATGTATGTGCATGTGTTCCCATCCCCCTAAACAACCTCCACCCCTCCCCTTAATTTGACTTAACATATGGAAGCCATTTCTTCTTCCTTGTCACTTTTATGTCTTGGCATGCAAGTTTCGTTTTATATGGCTATCAACAGGCTAAGATCCAAGCATAAAGCATAAATCAGCAGTGCTGATCGGAGACACAGAGCTTTAATGCATAAGTATATATTTAATGTGTCTGCTGAAAGAATGTCTAATTACCCTGTCATTGAACAAAGCACATGTTCAGCTGTGATAAATTATGCCATCCTTTACTTCTGCAAAACATATCAAGATTTAGGAAAGCTGGAGAAAACCACAAAGCCATCTACCCAGCAGAACAAGCCAGTGCCCAGACCATCTCAAGAGGCAAGGACAGACAGAGGAGGGACAAGGGCAGGGTGACATCCCAAGGGCATCACTGCAAACCCAGGCTGCCACGTATAGTGAGAAGCAAGTCCTCCTTGAGTGGCATGTCCCTGAACCCATACTGACCCTTTCGTAGACTTTTATTAGGTCTGTTTTCTGCCCTTTTATTGGGAGTTATTATTGAGTCTGTAGCCTGCTGTTACGAATTCCACATTGCCACAGGCTGGATTCCAGTACCCCAACCAGTTACATTTCAGAAAAAGGGAAGGGGAAGACCACACTCTTATTTGTAGTCAGGACTCTTTCCGAGGGAGCAAGATCCAGACTCGGGCTGCTGAGTCCCCATGAACAGAGCCCCCCAAGGGTAATGGCTATAAGACAGCAGCATGCTTCACTGAACCATGCTGGGTAGATTAACTTGAGGAGAGGATCAAGTGGGGTGAGTGTGGGTTATAAGAGACCAAGTACAGCTCACCAATGTACTTAGACCATCATGGCTGGTCTGGTAACATTGAGGAATGCTCTAGAAACTAGGGATCCAGGAGCTGTTCCAATGTGGAAGCCAAGCAGGTGCCTGCTGTTAATATCTGTCCAACATGGATTCATTTCACCAAGCTCCCCCCTACACACGCCTGCCTCTGTCACCCCCACCCTCCTCCTTGGCTGAGTCTCGATTCTGACCTTTCCTCCCCCAGACACAGGTCATCACAAGTCCCCAGACTCTTTGAAAGCCCTAGAGGGTGCATTGGCTGAGAGTCCCAGAACTCGGCATGTTTATTCTGCAGCGTCAAAGCAGGAACCATGCTGGGCTCTGTGATTTGTGTGATGCTCAGTCCCATGGACACAGAAGCACTAGGTTTCTATTTATGTCAGCAAGAGACATAGAAAACCATGGAGAGAAAATACAAATTCACCCTGCCTTAGTATCTATGCCTGTCCTGAGAGCCTGCCCAGAGCAGCAGTCTTTTTCCTCAATGGCGATTATATTTCTTATTTCTTTGATTACCTCTTGTAATAGTATTCTTTTATTTACTGATGTATAAGAGAAGGCTTTACCATGTTGTCTTCATCGTGTGTAAAATACAGACCCCAGAACATCAGTCCTTTTATTTGCTTTACTGAATTGTGATCTATAGACTGAAGGGCACATGAAAAATAGAGATAAAAAATCTATTTCTGATACCATATTGGCTCTGAAATGTCAAAGTCTTCTTTATTGCTTTAGAAGATTTGTATCCTTATTTATCTTTCTCAGTTTATTTTCAAAGCTGCTGTCTCCACACTGTTTGACGGGCTGCTGTCTCTGTGTATCATCAGGGCCCTCACTGCTTCTCAGGATCTCATCAAGGCCACTGAAACCCACTGAGAAAGAAAAGCCAGGGGACTCAGGCCAACTGGAAACAACAGGTCATTGGCACAGACATGTCACATAAGCAGCCTTGGGCCACGTGCACGCAGGTTCAGCTCTTTTTAGTAATTTATTGAGGGCCCAAGAGGCACTCCTATTCTGTGAATATTGACAAATTGATAGACACACCACTGTACCTTTTCTTTAAATTAATTAATTTTAGTTGTAGGCTAATTACTTTACAATATTGTGGTGGTTTCTGCCATACATTGACATGAATCAGCCACAGGTATACATGTGTCCCCCTGTCCTGAACTCTCCTCCCACCTGCTTCCCCATCCCATCCCTCTGGGTTGTCCCAGTGCACTGGCTTTGAGTGCCCGGTTTCATGCATTTTACTAGGACTGGTCATCTGTTTCACATAAGGTAATTCACACGTTTCAATGCTATTCTCTCAGATCATCCCACCCTTGGCTCCTACCACAGAGTCAAAATCTGTTCTTTATATCTGTGTCTCTTTCACTATCAAATATAGGCTCATTGTTACCATCTTTCTAAATTCCATATACATGCATTACTATATTGATGTTTTTCTTTCTGACTTACTTCACTCTGTATAATAGGCTCCAATTTCATCCACCTTATAGAATTGACCCAAATGCATTCTTTTTATAGCTGAGTAATACTCCATTGTGTATATGCACCACAACTTTCTTATCCATTCATCCGCTGATGGACATCTAGGTTGCTTCCATGTCCTAGCTTTTGTAAACACTGCTGTGATGAACATCTCTTTCAGTTCTGTTTTCCTCAGTGTGTATGCTCAGCAGTGGGATTTCTGGGTCATATGGCAGTTCTATTTTCAGTTTTTTAAGGAAGCTCCACACTTTTCTCCATAGTGGCTATACTAGTTTGCATTCCCATGAACAGTGTAAGAGAGTTCCCCTTTCTCCGCACTGTCTCTAGCATTTACTGTTTGTAGACTTTTTTTATAGCAGCCATTCTGACCAGCGTGAGATGGCACCTCACTGTGGCTTTGATTTGCATTTCTCTGATAATGAGTGATGTTGAGCATCTTTTCATATGTCTGTCAGCCTTCTGTATATCTTCTTTGGAGAAATGTCTGTTTAGTTCTTTGGCCCTTGTTTGATTGGGTCATTTTATTTTTCTGGAGTTGAGCTGCAGGAGCTGCTTGTATATTTTTGAGATTAATTCTTTGTCAGTTGCTTTGTTTGCTATTATTTTCTCCCATTCTGAAGGCTGCCTTTTCACCATGCTTATAGTTTCCTTCATTGTGCAAAAGATTTTAAGTTTAATTAGGCCTCATCTGTTTATTTTTGCTTTTCTGTCCATTACTCTGGAAGGTGGGTCATAGAGGATCTTGCTGTGGTTTATGTCAGAGAGTGTTCTGCTTATGTTTTCCTCTAGGAGTTTTATAGTTTCTGGTCTTACATTTAGATCTTTGATCCATTTTGAGTTTATGTTTGTGTATGGTGTTAGAAAGTATTCTAGTTTCATTCTTTTACAGGTAGTTGACCAGTTTTCTCAGCAACATTTGTTAAAGAGATTGTCTTTTTTCCATGTATATTTTTTGCCTCCTTTGTCAAAGATAAGGTGTCCTTAGGTGTATGGATTTATCTCTGGGCTTTCTATTTTGTTCCGTTGATCTGTATTTCTATTTCTGTGCCAGTACCATACTGTCTTGATGACTATTGCTTTGTAGTATAGTCTGAAGTCAGGCAGGTTAATTTTTCCAGTTCCATTCTTCTTTCTCAGGATTGCTTTGGCTATTTGAGCTTTTTTGTGCTTCCATACAAATTGTAAAATTATTTGTTCTAGTTCTGTGAAAATTACCATTGGTAGCTTGATAGAGATTGCATTGAATCTATAGATTGCTTTGGGTAGTATACTCATTTTCACTATATTGATTCTTCTGATCCAGGAACATGGTATATTTCTCCATCTATTTGTGTCATCCTTAATTTCTTTCATCAGTGTTTTATAGTTTTCTATATGTAGGTCTTTTTTTCTTTAGGTAAATTTATTCCTAAGTATTATATTCTTCTCACCACAATGGTAAATGGGACTGTTTCATTAATTTCTCTTTCTGTTTTCTCATTGTTAGTGTATAGGAATGCAAAGAATTTCTGTGTGTTAATTTTATATCCTGCAACTCTACTATATTCATTGATTAGCTCTAGCAATTTTCTGATTCACCACTGTACTTTTAAAGAAATGCTTACAGTCTAGGTGGCATCCCAGGGGGCACAGTTGGCAAAGAATCTGCCTACCAATGAAGGAGCTATGGGTTCAATCCTTGGGTTGGGAAGATCCCCTGGAGAAGGGAATGGCAACCCACTGCATTATTATTGCCTGGGAAACTCCATGGACAGAGGAGCCTGATGAGCTACAGTTTATGGGGTCACAAAGAGTCAGACACAACTGAGTGACTAAGCACAGCCCAGCACAACTGTACTTTTAAAGAAATGCTTACAGTCTAGGTGGCATCCCAGGGGGCACAGTTGGCAAAGAATCTGCCTACCAATGAAGGAGCTATGGGTTCAATCCTTGGGTTGGGAAGATCCCCTGGAGAAGGGAATGGCAACCCACTGCATTATTATTGCCTGGGAAACTCCATGGACAGAGGAGCCTGATGAGCTGCAGTCCATGGGGTCTCAAAAGAGTCGAACATGATTGAGCACACACTTGAGTCTAAAGTGATTCTGCCAGAATTAAACGGCCCACACTGGGCTCCATGGTTGTTTGAAATGGAAATGCTGAGTTAGACAAAATTCCTCTGCTTGGAAAACAAAATGTACCTCCAGAATGAGGCTCTGCTCCAGGATAAGGGGTTAAATGGAGAATGTGATTAAGCAGTACTTGAGACAAAGCAGGGCATTTGGGCCAGAGACACCCACTATCACTCCTAACCTCTAGAGTCTGAAACCCACAAGCAGTCTCAGCCTCACTAAGGAAGGAAAGGGAAGACCTCCCACCCTGAAGCCTGCAGGGGAACCAGAGCCCCTACCTGTCAGATGTGAAACTGTGTTCCCCTCTGGGAACTCAGAAGTCAAACCAGGGTCTCTTGGATTGCAGGCAGATTCTTTACCAACTGAGCTATCAGGGAAGCCCCTGAGGAACTCCTTCTTTTTTTAATTTCAATTTTGTACAGTGCTTAAAGGGTGTTGCTGTTGATGTTTAGTCGCTATGTCAAGTCTAATTCTTTGTGACCCCATGAACTGTAGCCCACCAGACTCCTTTGTCCATAGAATTTCCCAGGCAAGAATACTGGAGTGCATTGCTATTTCCTTCTCTAGAAGATCTTTGTAACCCAGGGATCAAACCTATGTCTCCTACATTGGCAGATGATTCTTTACTACTGAGCCACCTGGGAAGCCCCTTATTTAATCTTTACTCTTGTGCAAAATGCACCAATTCTGATCAGCTTAGCTAGACAATTTCATGATAATTCTCTGACAGAGTGAATAATGCTGCTGCTTCCCAGTTTTCACATCAGACACAGGGCCACCAGCCCAGGGGGGAGAGTGACCCCATGAGTCCAGCAATATTAGCCTAAGGACATGCAGGTAAACCACTATTATCACTGAGCTTGGGTGGGTGCTCAACATTTTGTTATACTGTGCACTACCTTAGCGATCGCCGTCTGGCAAAACCTTTCAGCTGGGAAATCACAGCCCTCCTGTTGGCACTCACATACAGCCCATTCTGCTCCTCTCAACTCCGCCAGTAGACAGGATAAAATGTCCAGTGTTCTTCAAGAGAAGGATGCCACCTAAATTTCCTAGCAACCAGACTATTGATAGAACAACTGGGCAGAGTTTTTAGCCTAGAATAATCACAGTAAACTACCCTTGGCATTTTTCACTCATTGAGTAATATTCATAGAATCGCATTTACATTTTCTGGGTAATAAATCAAAGGCGAGATACCATTGTTTCTAATTTATCTTGTAGACTGCGCTAGTGATATCTTGCCATTGTGAATATTTCTAATATTTCTTTAAAATCCTAAGATAAATGGATCCTGAATGTTGAATGTGGTGGATATCTTCATCCCCTAAAACTTTATTTCAGGAATGGTGCTTTCTTTTCCTTTCAGTTTCTAAAGGGAATATTATACAGATTATGTCAAGCAAGCATTAGCTTCAACATTAAAATATTGACGTTGCTCAAACCCTGTCTTACAAAGAGAAAACATTAACAATTGAGCCCATCAGAAGACCAACCGTATGAATTATAAATCAAAGGACAAAATATGTTTTTTTCTCTTTTCTGCAACAGGCATGGAACAGGATATTATAAGCCTAAGGCAAAATAAGTGTTTGTACTCTTGACATATTTTACCTGTTTATTCAGCAAAATGAACGCACCTCCATTTGTTCTTTGTCCAAATATGTAGCACACAGAACCCAGCCAGCCAGGAGTAACTGATTAGGTCCCTGATAACAACTCTAAATGAAGGAAATTGTCACTAATGAGGACTCTGCTACTTCAGAATTTGTGATGCAGGCAAGCTTTGGCTTGAAACATTTCTTTATAATCTTTAGGAGGAAAATTAGATTTAATGGACAAACCTCAGTACAAATATAATTACCAGGGACAGGCATTACCTGCTTAAGGGCACACACTGATTCCAAGTGGATAGGGGACATGCATTTCCCTATAAATTCTTACTATGTACTAATTACAAACTGCATTAACTTGCACTCAGGATTTATTATGAAATTGTATAGCTTCCTTCAGTAATAAAATAGTTCCAAATCACAGAAATAAAATGTGAAATTCCCTTTGACCACACTTCTCTGCTGGGAGAAGATAGCTCACTGCTCTCTCCACCTGTTTTTAATAAGTGGATCCCTGCGCTTTCTCGTGGGCTGAATTCAAGGTGAGGGCAACTTGGGAGTAATTGTAATTCTTTTAAAAGAACAGTCACTGACTCAGAACTTCCAGTGAAAGTGGAGGCCAGGCAGCCATCCAAACTGTGCTCTCTGTGCAAACTGTGTGATGTCATGGGCATCTCACATTCCTGTGAAAGGATGAGATTTTGGGGACTTGGCATTTTTGTCCTGTTGGCTCAGAGGCTAAAGCATCTGCCTGCAATGTGGGGAAACTGGGTTCGATCCCTGGGTCAGGAAGATCCCCTGGAGAAGGAAATGGCAACCCACTCTAGTATTCTTGCCTGGAGAATCCCATGGATGGAGGAGCCTGGTGGGCTACAGTCCACGGGATCTCAAAGAGTTGGACACGACTGAGCGACTTCATTTTCACTTTCACTTTGAGAATGCATGTGTGTCCTTGTCCCAAGGGCAGGGCCTCATGGAGAGGCTGTCCAGAGAACACAGGATTGAGGAGAGATTAGATCCACTGAGGAGTTCCAGAGGGGATGAGGAAGAGCTGGTGCTTTTGAACAGGATGGAGACATTTGAATACAGGCAAAGGTATTGGAGTGGGTTGCCATTCCTCCTCCAGGGGATCTTCTCAACCCAGGGATTGAACCAGCATCCCCTGTGTCTCTTGCATTGGCAGGTGGATTCTTTACCGAGCCACCTGGGAATCCCAGGAAGAGTTGGTGCCTTTGAACATGAGGAAGCAGAGCCAACCAGTAGATGAAGATGGAGACGAGTCCTGAGTGGTCAAGGAGCTTCGGGTCCCATCCTCACATGGGATGTGGCCCCAGGGATACTCCTTAGGGATCTGAAGTCCAGGGAGGTTGAACTGAGCTTGCAATGGAAGCTTCATAGAGCCCCCTTCAGGGGACTATGGTTACTATGGTTCCTGGACAAGAAGGTATGTAAAATGACAAATGAACCCAGGTCAGGAGGTGGATACCCAGGTCTGGGGCCCTATAACCCCCACTCCATACACACTTTATCCTGGACCTGGTGTAGGCATGGAGTCTCTGCAGTGCTGCCATCGGATGGCCTACCCTGGAAGTGTATGTTCATCAGGGTTCCCCAAGAAACTGACCAACAGGATGTTTAGAGAGAGAAAGAGATTTACTGTAGAGAATTGTCTCCCTTGATTATGGAGGTTGGAAATCCCCAGATCTGCCATCAACAAGCTGGAGAAGCTGAAGTTTCAGCTCAAGCCTGAAGGCAGGAAAGGATTAGTGTCCTAGCTCAGCAGTCAAACAGAGGAGTTCCTCTTACTCAGCCTTTTGTTTTACTCATGTCTTCAACTGATTGGATGTGAACCACCTACACTGGAGAGGGCAATCTTCTGTCCTCAGTTCACTCAGCGCATCTGATCCAGAAACACCCTTTCAGATGCGTAGAATAATGTTTGACCAAATATCTAAACGTCACCACTGCAAAGCCCACTAATGCATCCATGCATCTCAAATGATGGCACTTGCTCTGTGTGTCTGATCAGCCCTTGTTTGCAGAGTGGGATTAGCCTTTTCACAGCAGCAAATGGGTGCTACATTCCTCACATGTCATCAGCTGTGGAAGTTGCATCATCCTGTCCCATCATCTCCTTCTCCTCCTATCTGTCCTTTGTGGAATCAGCTCACTGGGATCTGCTTTCCTGTCTCCAGTGCAAACGGTAGCAGAAATAGCCCTCTCTTTGCAAATCACCAAGCAAAGGATACTATGGGAGCATGCAGCCCACAGCTAGATGAAACATTAACAGTAAGTCACACACTTTCTAAGAGTCAGAAACATAAAATGAGTCAGAATGGCCTGCCCCAAGTTCTAGATCACTGCCTATTGATGACTGCAATTGGCCGGATGCCAAGCAGCCTATGACTGTCCAGAGGCTCCTCTTTCAGTTTTGGATGCTCTCGGCTGGACACAGAACCAACCTAGGAAGGAGGAATGTATGCATCATGCACTGCTGCCCAGAAACTAAATCCCTCACTTGCTTAGTGACTGTTCACTCATAGCCATGCTCCTGGACACTCCTGATGAGTTGACAAGAAGCAAAAACATCTTTGCCCCCGGTACCTAAATGATGGCTGACCCCAGAGTTCTCTCCTCCCATATGCCCCACAGTACAGCAGGAGCTCCTCCAAGTCCAGATGGTGGAGTCCAGTCCTGCCTCCCTGCAACATCTACCGGGGTCCCTCCCCAACTCATCTGAGAGGCCTTAGGGTCTGGCTTGTGTCCCCAGGACTCTTGTGGAGTTGGAGGAACAAAGACCCTTCATGGTATCCTCAGGGCTGACACCTCTCCCTGCAAAGGGGTGGAGTCCTGGTTCACAGTCAGAAATCCAGGCAACTGGAAGAAACAGTTGGGGTTTGTGCTTGCTTTCAGTACCAAAGGGGACTGCCATGTCATCACTTGCATGACCTCTGTGCTGCCTGGGCTTCTCAGAGCTTTACCGACTGCATCTAGCCATGGAAAGGTGGTACTGTCCTGGCCTCCATAGCACAGATGATGTCCAAGATGCACGCCTGCAGCCAGAATGGCCTGGTAATAGCAAGTCCTGACTGTCAGCCACCCCTGCCCCCTGGTCTACCCAACTTGCTTCGAGGGAGTGACCACTGGCCTTTCTGCCCTCTGAGGCTTCCATCAGAAGGGCCTCACCATCCTGGCAGGAGACTGGCCTTGAGTCACTGCACATGACCCCTTCCAGTAACCGGGCACCTTGGAGATGACTCTGGGGTCACCGTCCCAGCAGGCACACAGGACACTTGTTTCTCAAGATAGAGGCTCCACCAAAGCTAAGGCTGTGGGCATCCTGATAACCGCTGCCTACCACTCCCTCTGCCCTGGAAGCCCCAGAGCACGTGGCAGCCAGGCCTCCATCGAGCAGCGGGCTGATCACACCCCTCAGGTACTGAGTGCTCCAAATTGGGATGCTTCAAATGCATCCACTTATGCAAGAAACACCCACATTCAGGGTCTTCTGCTAAAAGCCAGCTCAGCTTATCTGCAAAACTGTCAGGAATAAGGTTTTTGAGCAGGATGTGGAAAAAACAGAAGCAGGCTACCTCTAAATACTCACTTTACCCCCAAGGTATTTCATCCGTGATACATGCTCGGACCAGGGCCCCACGTCCTGCCCTGCCTGGTAACAGACTCACTGGTTCTGAGGAGGAGGTGTATATGTTTTCCCAGCTTGCCAAGAGCACAGGTCAAAGGCCAGAGCCCGAACGAGTCTGACTCTCAACCAGACATATGCAATCAGAGGTTACTCCCCCAGCTGTTGAGTGAACCCCTGGCTTCCAGGAGGAGCCTTCATTGCTTCCTAGGATGCTCTTCCTCCCAGCTCAAAGCCCCACATCCACTGAGAGGGAGGGATGAAGTTATCTCCTTCGCAAACATTGTTTCCTCTGTCATTAAAATGAAGAAGCGTCCCGACTGCTGTCAGAGCAGGTCTAATCACCGCGCCAAGGCAAGGCCCCTGAAGAGCCGATAAATCACCACGCTGGCGATGATTACCCTGATTAACAAAGAGGGATCCTAATTAAAGCCTGCACTGTGGCTGGACCCACGTCCAAAGTGTCTTCAAATACCCTGCGTCTCAGTGACAGAGAGGTTCTCATTCAGCAGGCTGCAGGTGAGTGAGGCTTTGCTTCTGGGACCGAGAAAATCAGCTCTGGGGTCTCAAGTTCAAATCCTGGAGACAAAGTCCTCTGGGAGCGGGGCAGTCCTTCTGGGAGGGAAATCCCCAGAGTTGTACAGCCCTGTAGGCCATGAGGTCATTCTCCTGACCCCATCTCTATGGTGCCAGGCCTGGAGGGTCACCTGCCTCCGTCCAGCATGGTGGCACCTGATCTTCCTTTGGGAAACCACCCTCCCCCCTTTCAATCCACCTGGTTCAGCTGTGCCCACCCACCACCAGTATCACCCTATATGCTTGCACAGAGATGCACACACTTACACATTCATACACACACGTGTTCTCCCACACAAACCCGCACCTCCACATACTTCATCACCTTGGGCTGAGCTTCACATTTCTTCTGACGGAGAAGCCTCCCTGCCCACTGCAGCAGACTGAGCCCTGAGTCCTGGGAGTGAGGGGGTAGGGTGCTGGAGAAACTGGGAGAGCCAGGTCCCAGAGCCGCCCTCACAGGTGAGTCTGGGCATCGTGAGACCCTGAGTGTGTCATCCCCAATCACCTGTGGACCTTCCTCTCTGCATGTACCTGCCTGAGCTGGGTTCTCTTCAGTTCCTTCTCCGAAGTCCTGAGGATTTGAGCAAACACCCCAGAGAGGAGGGCGGGGTCCCTCGGCAGCTGTTTCCAACAGCCAACCCACAAGCATCTTCCCTGATATGCCAGGGCTCTGTCCATTCCCTTGGGGCTCCAGCGCTGCCCATCCCCATGCTCCAAGCCCCTGCAGGGGTTCCCAGCCCCCTGAGTGGGAGAGGAGCCAGAAACATCGGAGACTAGACCTAGCAGCTGCAGGCCCTGGGGGACAAGGCCACCTGGCTTTAGAAAGTGTTAACTCTCCAGAGTGCAGACAGAGGGGAGGTGCCAGGAGTTATCTCTGGGCCCTCTTGAGTGTGTTCAGAAGTGACTCATGTGCGGCAAGGTCCACCCTCCTCCCTTCCCCATTCAGCTGCTTGGCTGGAAAACAAAAGGAAGCCGAGGAGAGAGATTATGATGACAATGATGCTTATTATTCCTTCTGCTGATACAACAAGCTCCGGCTGTTGATTCTCAAGTCTGCAGACCCTCATACACTAAAGAGGGGATTCTCTCCCCTACAGAGCCCAGCAGCCTCTGCCCAGTGGAAGTGGCCACCTCCTGTAAAGAGCGGAGAGCAGTCATCCCCAGACAGTGTCATCGGACATATCTCACAACGTGTGCTTAGTTCTCACAGTGTGTGCTTAGTTGCTCAGTTGTGTCTGACTCTTTGCAACTCTTTCAACTATAGTCCACCAGGCTCCTCTGTCCATGGGATTTTCCGGGCAAGAATACTGGAGTGGGCTGCCATTTTCCTCCTCCAGGATATCTTCTCGACCCAGGGATCAAAATTGCTTCTCCAGCATCTCCTGCATTGCAGGTGGATTCTTTACCCACGGAGCCATCAGAGAAGACCAAATCCCATGATGGAGCTGGTCTAATATTTCCTCTCAAGTGCTTCACTTTCTCCCACCCCAGAAGGACCACACATTTTTTGTCCCTGGTACTGTAGGTTTTTGGTTGTTTGTGTTTATTACAAAATAATCCAGGTCAGCTGTAATAAATGCAGAGAACAGTCATACATAAAGTGAAAGCCCCACCCAAATGCAAAGCTACCTCTGGAGTGACAGCAGAAGACTGATGCAGGCAGGGTGGTTGTCCAGACACATTCTGTGAGGCACGAGTGCACACATGAGCACACACCTAAACTCATGTACTCACACGCAAGCGCAGAGGGATGCACATGCACATACATCCACACATGGACACACAGAGACAGCGTATACTCAAGCATGCATGCAATGCACCTGTACACACATGTGCACACATATGCACATGTGAACACATGTTCACATATGTACAGATTTGCATGCAAAAAAAGAAACACACACTCCCACACACAGGAAACTTGGGTTTCCTACAATCTTTAAAACTAAGATTCAGCGATGCACATCAACCTACAATTTGCTTTCACACAACAGCATACTAGGCCACTTCCCACATCAGTACACGGGATCATCCCACCGTCTCATGAGTCCATTGTACTCCATTATGAATGTACCACAATGCACTTACCTGTTCCTCCACTCCTGCACTGTGAGAGGGTGACTCACAATCCCCCAACACAAACAAGGTCACGTTAAACACTGTTTATAGCACATCCCCTTGCACACTCGTGCTAGTATCGCTATGGAATAGAACTGACCCGTAAACTTAAGGAAAAGACTGCCCGGGTAACGATGAGCTTCAGAAAAGAAGCCACAGGAGAAACAAAGCGTCTCTTTGCTCTAAATTAAATTCTTCCAAAGAAATGGGCACGGATGTCAGTGCAGCCATCTCATTGGAATGCCAGCCCTCGGAACATTCCGCATACCTGAAGGATTCCCGTCGGCTGTCTGCGTTAATCAGCCTTCACGGATAATAGTCTGATGAGATACATGTTGTCATGATGTCTTCCATACTTTGGGAGGAAGTGACATAATATTGTGACAATGTACTGTAACACTTATGAAATCTTAATAACCAGTGCATGCCGAAGGTCATGAATTCCCATCCAAGCCCAGGTCTCACGCACGGCGGCAACTCTCCTGGAGACAGACCTCCTGTGCTCTGGAAGGGCTGTGGTTTTGAAGTAGACACTGAGTCATGCCATTTCTCACTGCACTTCATCTGTGAACAGGATATGACATGTCTCACTTTTGAAGTCTCCAGTTAGAAACAGAGAAAGAGGGGGCGCTTCTCTATTGGTGGCCCAGTGGTAAGGAATACGCCTGCCAATGCAGGGGACAGAGGTTCAACCCCTGGTCCAGGAAGATCTCATATGCCACAGATCAGCTAAGCTCGTGCACCACAACCACTGAACCTGTGCCCTAGGGCCCACGTGCCACAGCTACCGAAGCCTTCTCACCCTAGAGCCCGTGCTCCCCAAGAGAAGCCACCACGAGAAAGCGCACGCATCACAACTAAAGGGCAGCCCCCACTCACGCAATTACAGAAGCGTCCACACGGGAACAGAGACCCAGCAAAAATAAACAAACAAAGCTAGTTTCTAAGAAAGGAGATACAGAAAGAAGGGGATTGAAGTGGGATTCCCCGACTCTACATGCTTCTCCTCTCTTAGAAGAATAAAATATTACAGTTAAAACTGGGTAACTAAATAGTATTGCCTAAGGAGCTACATGTAAAGTCAAAGTGTTCTCTTGCTCACCCTTGACAACAACAAAATGTACTTTTAACCTTAGTGATGAGAACTGTGGTGACTTTCTGACAAATACGGGGTCGCGTGTTTTTTTCTTCCAGCCACGAGACCCGGACACATACATAGGAATTGATTTATTTTGCAAAGTGAGTGCCATCCAGAGCCTAAAGTGTTTAACAATCAGTCATTGCATCTAATTAGATCTCTCAACAGCTCTGGAAGTTAACTTCACACCCATCATGACACTAATGAGCTCTGTGATGCTGGGCGTGCTGGAGAGAACCCGCTGTGCAGGGACCAAGAGATCTGGGCATTTGGGTGGTTTTGGGGGGCACATACAGCTTTGTCTCAACCTCATTTTTGTGACTTAATTGAGGATCCAAGAGCCTCTTTTAACAAGACCGTATGTATCAGAGGACTCTGGTTATTTAGTGTGCTCCATCTGGGGAGGAAAAGGGAAAAAATACAGCACCAACCATGACTTAACAGAACTGACATGCCATTTATTTCACTTTTTTCAAAACCCTGTGTTTGCAGCATCGACCTCATTAAAGAGCCTCTAAGCAGGATGAGGAGCTGGGTCCTGTATATATTAATAAAATCATTGATTTTCACTGAGCCAACTCTTCGCCGGCACCTGGAATCCTAACAACACGGTGTGGAAACATTGCTCATGTCAATTTCCACTGTATACTGTTAATATCCAATTTTGAGAGCACATCTTTTATTTGTAAAAGCAAATTGCTAGGAAAAGCAATTGCCACTGGCATTCTATGTTTCTAGCTCCAGCATGTATACTCATGGAAAATTTATAGGAAAGAGTTTCTAAGTTTCTCCATATCCCAGATAGGCCTAGTGTTTATCATATTTTTGGGTACATATGTGGCTTGGTAATTTTTTAAATGATGACCCACATGAATTCAAAATGAGATTACTTTCAAACACATACATTGAATAGTTTTGCCTTGAAGGATTAAAAATAAGAGGCAGAAAGAGAAGATGCTATAGACCTACTGAGAAACACAAGCTTGAAGGATCTTTAGCATTTTGTATGGTCCTTTTCAGCCAACAGCTGAGAGCTGTAAAGCTGTAATCTCACTAGACTGGGGAGTTAATACGAATGACTCTGGGAATTAAAGCAAGGAAATTAAGGACATTTGTGGGAGAGTTCAGGGAAACCAATTGTTCTCTGGAATTATTGATTGAATGGTAAGTCAAGAAATGTTAGCATCAAGTGGAGAGTGTGGACCAGAGCAGTAAATAAAAGAACGATACATTTTAAATGCAATTGTTGCAAAGGGCATTAAGCGATCACTGTATTAAATGACTTGCTTGGTGCTGAATGCATTTGAAGCTCCCAATATGTCTTTGTGCATGTATAAAATACAGCAAGATGGGGTGGGGGAGGGGAATTGGGTAGAATAATAATGGGACCAGAACTGAGAAAACCTGCCAAATCCAGCTGCTGATAATAATCATCTGGGTGACAACAGGTCGTGAGGCAGAGCTGTAAAGTGGGGAACTAGAAGTATTAATAAAAACGAGGTAAGAACGTGTGAGTATAAAAGCCACGATGTCCAGGACAGACACTCAGAATAATTAGCCTGTCGAGGATGAGATTCAAGGAGATGCTCAGATCCAACCTGACCTCAGGATGGAGCAGGAACACAGGCTGCAGGGCGCCGGCATTCGTGGCCTGCTGGTCTGCTCTGCTTGGCTTGTGCGATGCTTTTCCTTTTGGTTTTTAAATGACCTGCCAATAGCTAAGGTGATTTCACATAAAGTGTCTGGATTCCTGGCTTTTCCTGGGAAATTAAGATCTGACAGCATGGTGCCTGCTTCCCATGTGACCAGAAGCTGCTAGAGCTACAGTGGGGGTGAGGGAGGAGTTCCTTTCTCTCTTCAGAGCAAGTGTGTTTTACTTCTGTGTATGTCCTGTCTGACCACAGTGGTATTTGATTTTGAGGACTCTTGATCAAATGTACACGTGATATCAGCTGCACCTTCTTCCCTAAAGGCTTCCCTGGTGGCTCAGATGGTAAAGAATCTGCCTGCAATGCAGGAGACCTGAGTTTGATCCCTGGCTCCAGAAGATCCCCTGAAGAAGGGAATGGCTACCCACTCCAGTATTCTTGCCCGGAGAATACCATGGACAGAGGAGCCTGGCAGGCTACAGTCCAGAGTGTTGTAAAAGTTGGACACAACTAAGCGACTAACACTAAATTCTTCCCTAATGGACCAAGGAGAAAACTCAGTATATTTGGTCCATGAGCTGGGGGAAACAGGCTGCCCTGGCCATGATATGTTTATATACAGTGGCAGCCTTCCTTATGGACCTCTGTAAAGATTATATCAAGATTACAGGAGCTTGTGAGCTCCGTGTTGTACAGAGAGAAGATAAATGTCTCATTTTTCTAAAAAGCTCACAATGCAACTGGAATTTCACTTGAACCAAGTAAACAAAATTGTCATCTAACTTAAATGGGGGAAAGAAGTGATAGAAAAGTCTTTATCATTCTATTTTCAACTCTTCTATTATTAAGTTTGACTGATATTTCCAGGAACAGGATTGTTACAGGGCGATTTTAAAATGAACCCAGAAGAAACCATTCTTCGGGCTTTATAATAGAAACATTTTAAAATTTAAATCACCAGTGAAAGATTGAAACCATGCGATTTGGAAGCTGTGGTTTTTTTTTTTTAGGGGGGGCATTTATTTTCCATGCAAAGTGCAGCCTGACACAGAGCCTGCTGCTCAGCCTGGGTCTAACTGAACAACTGGTGAAGACATCGAGAAATGAGCGAGTAACCTTGAACTTGACAACATCATGGGAACAGACTGCCTGTCTCCTGGGTGCAGAACTAAGGTACCACACTGAAGATGTTGCTGAGAGGGGGGAGAATCTCTTTACATTTGAAGGTAAGGATAGTATGCCAAGGGGCTTGGAGCCTGTCTTTGTTATAAGAGCCCCTCAGAGTGTTTATCTACTTGGTGGGGAAAAGCGGACTTCAGAAACCATCCTCTCAGCAGTGATCTCTCCCAGATGCTGACATGACTTATTGATCAGCAACAATTCCTGAGCACCCAGGGAGCAGTGACTGCATGCATAACATGCTTAACACAGTGCCTGACGCTTGGAACATGGTGGAGAAGCTGCCGTTCAAGTTAACAATTCAAGTGCATGGCATGCAAACCCTGTACCCTTATTCGTTGCTGGGAAAGTTATTTCATTTCTAGGCTTCACCTCTAACATTAGAGTAATAACTCCTGCTTTTAACAATTCCACAAGGTAACGTAAAAATGCAGCTCAAGATAGGCAAATAGACATTATGATTATTATTACTACATACCGTCTGTTTTTCCCAGGACTTTCAGGAATTGATTGAATGTGGCACAATAAACTGGATGGCTATTGGCTCTTGCATTGAAAACTCAGAACAATTTTTCTCAAACAATGATTTAGGAAAATAGAGGTTTGTGCAATAGTTCTCATGGCCTGTCCACTTCGGGAACTGATTCAAAATGTGCACGTGGACATACATGCCTGCCAGAGGGACAGGAAACCCAAGTCTTGTCCCAGCGGGCACCCGCCACCTGTTAGGAGACAAAGGGCTCGCTGAACAACCTGAGTCGCTGTGCTGTTTGCTCCCAGCATCTGCAGCATTTCATGATTCACGAACTATCGTAAACTTTTACTTTCTTTCATGGACTTGGTTATTATCACGATTCCTACTCTTGAGGAAGGAAATATGGATTTAACTAAGTTAATAAACTACATGGAGATACTGCCCCCACAACCCAGAGGGCACCAGGACTCGATTAAGGCGGTATTTATTTTCTTGGTTTCCCATCCTGACCCTCTGTTGCCACAGCTTTGCCAGAGCTGCTACCTCCTGAGGTTAATGTGGGCTTGCAGGACACTTGGCCCAGCCAGTGACCACACTGCTAGTAGAGCCAGTGGGCTCTCCTTTGGAACAAACTACAGGGCATTCAAAGACATAACAAGCACACTCGATAATTAGAATGTACAGGGTATCACTTTGCTGACAAAGGTCTGCATAGTCAAAGCTGTTTTTCCAATAGTCATATACAGAGGTGAGAACTGGGCCATAAAAAAGGCTGAATACTGGAGAATTGGTGCTTTCCAATTATGGTGCTGGAGAAGACTCTTGAGATTCCCTTGGATTGCAAGGAGATCAAACCAGCCAATCCTAAAGGAAATCAACCCTGAATATTCACTGGAAGGACTGAAGCTAAAGCTGAAGCTGAATCTCCAATAGTTTGGCCACCTGATGTGAAGAGCCAACTCATTGAAAAGACCCTGATGCTGGGAAAGACTGAAGGTAAAAGGAGAGGTCAGCAGAGAATGAGATGATTAGATAGCATCTCTTACACAATGGACATGAATTTGAGCAAACTCCAGGAGATAGTAGAGATCAGAGGAGCTGGCTGCTGCAGTCCGTGGGGTTTCAAAGAATCAGACACAACTTAGTGACTGAACAACACAACAAGGAAGGGCATCGACATCTGGAGGGGCAGCTCAGCCTTAGAATCTCCAATAGTTTGGCCACCTGATGTGAAGAGCCAACTCATTGAAAAGACCCTGATGCTGGGAAAGACTGAAGGTAAAAGGAGAGGTCAGCAGAGAATGAGATGATTAGATAGCATCTCTTACACAATGGACATGAATTTGAGCAAACTCCAGGAGATAGTAGAGATCAGAGGAGCTGGCTGCTGCAGTCCGTGGGGTTTCAAAGAATCAGACACAACTTAGTGACTGAACAACACAACAAGGAAGGGCATCGACATCTGGAGGGGCAGCTCAGCCTTCCTTGAGCAAAAGCTTGGGGCTCGTGGTTGACCCTGGAGAGGAGGAGGGGCTGTGGATTCTTGTCTGGGATTTGCAGCCTTCACCCTCCAGCAGGAAGCCAAGTGCATCTCTTATTAAGTGGCACATACATGTCTTTGAACGCCAGACTCACCACCCATATGTCCAGAAAAGAGCCACCACGGATGGCATCTCCTCCTCTTTGGTCTCTCACCTTCTTAGCCAGGATCAAGACTCCTCTGGTCATTTGAGATGAAGAGATTTGATCCAGTTTTCCAGCTGGTGACCTCATTCTTCAAGAGGAAGCATCCACAGCTTGAGCTTCTCTGAACAATGTTCAGCCTGCAGTGAAAAGTGAGAACCTACATGTTCCAGCAACAAAAGTCCATGTCATGAGTTATCACTTCCTCAGTGTATTCCAGCGAAATTACCTTTCATCTGAACTCAGAATTTTCTCTAGATCAGCAAAGGGTTTCAGGCTTCTGGGTGGGTGGCGTTCTGCTAACAAGAGCCTCCAAGGCCCACTCCCCTTTGCTCTCTTTGCCTGATCCTTATTTTTACAGACACACCATCTGCTTCCTGAGGCTCCAAAGGGATTGTACATGTCTTATGGGGTATTTATCATATGTTAGCCATTTCTGTGAGAGGCATTTTGAAAACTGCCAAGTCTACATGTATGAAAAAGCATTGAGGTTGCTGTTTGTCTAGGGACTGCAAACATTTCTTACCATTTGTCTCAATTCACGCTCTGATCCCAACACCAAGCTCAGAAATCCACAGCAAGGTTCTAAGCCCTGCACCCATCCCCTTTTCTCTCAAAACCAAACTGTCCACTATTTATTTTCTAAGCATAAAAAAAGATGTCACTGCATTTGATCCTCAGTCTATAGAAAGAAACAGTAACTTGTGGGAGCAGAGCCTAATTTTTACCAACATCTCACACTCTAGCTATAATCTCAAATGAATAAAATGCAGTCTGCCATTCAGGATTCTCTTCATGTCTTCAGAATCCACCACATTTGGACATATAATTGTTGTAACTGTAGAGCAAGTTTTAACCCTGAGTGTGAATGTTTGTCCCAATAAAGGATCTGAATATTCACATTATACTGTGACTATGCATCAGAGGTAGAGAAGGCAGTGGCACCCCACTCCAGTACTCTTGCCTGGCAAATCCCATGGACGGAGGAGCCTGGTGGGCTGCAGTCCATGGGGTCACTAAGAGTCAGACATGACTGAATGACTTCCCTTTCACTTTTCACTTTCCTGGATTGGAGAAGGAAATGGCAACCCACTCTAGTGTTCTTGCCTGGAGAGTGCCAGGGACAGGGGAGCCTGGTGGGCTGCTGTCTATGGGGTCACACAGAGTCAGGCACGACTGAAGTGACTTAGCAGCAGTAGCAGCAGCATGCAGCAGAGGGAGAAATTGAATAGTTGCTTGAAGTACTCATTGGGTGGCGCTTTTCCTGGTGGTGCAGCATTAAAGATCCACCCGCAATACAGAAGATGCAGGAGACTTGGGTTTCTATCCCTGGGTCGAGAAGATCCCCTGGAGGAGGGCATGGCAACCCATTCCAGTGTTCTTGCCTGGAGAATCCCATGGACTGAGGAGCCTGGTGGGCTATAGGCCTTAGGGTCACAAAGGGTCAGATATGACTGAAGTGACTGAGTATAGCACAGCACACAGCACATTCACTGGATGTAGACAGCCAAACCCCAAATCCAAGTGTTTTTCCTTTTTCTGTTCAGTGGTCTGGGCTTTTTTAAACCATGAATATTTTTCATTTTGTTTTCTAATTGGCTAGAAAATTCTGTCTTCAGGTCCATAATAATTGCCTGAAATCTACCCTTTTTTGGCAGACAGCGACCAAGAATTTAACTGCAACGAGGCAGGTATTGAAACAGCTTCCTCCCAAATAGCTCAAAGTCTCCTTGTCACCGAAATCTCAAACTCTATCACAGTAAAAAGCAAAATAAAAAGGGAACTAGCGTATCCATTTCCATCTGTTTTATCCTTTCATTATACCTTGTTATTTAAAGGGAACATGATCAAGCCACATGACTTGTACCTGACAGTAATACTGCATGAGTGAAGTCCCACCAGAGAAGTTGAACAAAGAAGATTATTCCTATTAACTTATCAAATTGCACCAATAAACCTGCATGGCTCTCAGGTGTCACTAACAGAATTAAATGAGAGTTTAACAGGTTAAGCGGGATCCAGTGGTCTCTGTCAGCCACTGAAAGGGAACCGGGGGCGAGGAAGGGCACTTCCCTCCCAGGTCAGGCCACCCCTGTCTGTCAGATAAATACAATAGGAATTACTTAATTTAACACCATTTCAGTTCTAATTGAATTCTATTTTCTAAATCCTGAATAAATACATTACAACTGCCGCTTTGGTCAAATGGAGAGAAAGAGCCATCTTTTAATGACTCCCCTGTGGATTTAATGCCTGTTCTATCTGTGAGAATAATGATTCCAGCATCCCTGGAATTCATTGATGGGATGATGGTTATTTAAACTCACTAAGTCTTTACAGAGCAGATAAGTATTTGAATTTGCTTTTACGAAAATCACAAGGTGAGCTGGGGAAACGGTGTCAGGCTGTGACTTCCCAGGCCCTGGGAACCGTGGAGGTTAGGACCAGGATGTGAAGAGTGGGGAGCTATTCTTTCCAGAACTTTCCACCAGCCTATCTGTCCCCCCTCAGCATCCCTGCCAGTGGACTTTAACACAGCACCTCTGAAGGCCCACCTGCCTGGTTTGCGCCCTCAGTGCTCCCTGCCACCTGGAGACCTAGCCTGGGTGTCATGGCTAGCTCAGCCCTTGGGCCTCTCCACCCCCACAGCCTGGTCACTCTGCCCCTTCCTGGCGGGAGGTTCCCTTGCACCCCAGGACTTTTGCACATGCTCCCTTCTGTCTGTAAAGCTCACACAAAGCTCACAATTTTCAATCACCTAATTGTTGATGTCATTATTAGATTCTTTCTTATCTCTCCCGCCAGGCAGTAAACTAGGGCCCTCATCTAATCTGTTCAATTGCAGCTCCAGCACATTTTGCCCAGCACGCACTGTGCTCTCCATAAGCTTCTGATTGAATCAATGAGTCATCAATCAATCAATGCTCTACCTTACAAATCTTGTTGAGCCTAAAAGTAAATAAGCCATTTCATCAAGCTCTTTCTTGGTTATTCCCGTAATCCAATACTTCTCATATTCATTAGCATCCATGGTCTCCCCTCTAATCTCCCTTTATTTCACTCCAATTTTCAGAGGGGCTGTGTGTTAGTCACTTAGTCGTGTCCTACTCTTTGCAGCCCCATGCACTGTAGCCCACCAGGATCCTCTGTCCATGGAATTTCCAGAGAATCCTAGAATGGGTTGCCATTCCTTTCTCCAGGGGATCCTCTCAACCCAGAAATTGAACCTGCATTGCTTGAATTGGCAGGTAGAATCCTTACCACTGAGCTACCAGGGAAGCCCCTTCAGAAGGGATAACCCACTACAATTTACCCACCAGACTTCGGACTTCTCTAAGCTCCAGTATTCTTGCCTGGAGAATCTCAGGGATGGAGGAGCCTAGTGGGCGGCTGTCCATGGTGTCGCACAGAATCGGACCGACTGAAGCGACTTAGCAGCAGCAGCATCAAGTCCCTCTATGTTCTGCTCCTGTGTCTTCTTCCGAGGCTGCTTCCAGTGCATTGCAGCTGCTGCATGTCCCTCCCAGAGTCTACCTGCAGCACATCCCAGGGGAGAGGCTTCCTGAGACGCAGCCCACATGGGGCTCCTTCCTCCACCAAGGACCCCTCCTGATAGGTCTGCAACCACCTAAGCTCTTTGCAAACATGACCCTGGGTGTTACCCCCAACCAAGTTCCAAGGGATGCCCAGGGAGATGACCCAAACTGTAGAGACAGGCTGCTCCTTACCAACAGTAGTCAGCTGCATGGTTAGGAGTTGGGGGAGCAGGGAAGACGTCAGGGACAGAGAGAGCCCTTGGGGCAGGGGTGGCCAACCAGTGTCAATAACCAGCTTTCAGGAGACACGTCAGGAAGCTCTGATCTGCAGGGTTCGGCGATTTCCACTGTGTAAACACTCCCTCTATGGTCAGTGGTGACTGTGGGATAGAGCATCCCAAGCTTGGAGGGGGGCAAGGTGAGCACAGTCAACTGTTGTGGGTCCCAGGACCTCTGGGACATCCCGGAGACAGCAGGGTTCATGGAGGAGGGTCAAGGAGCTGGCAGAGCTCTGTCCCTTCTGCCCACCTTGTTCCTTATCCCACACCCACTCTGTCACATCCTTCAGGGCACTGACCCCACCCTTGAAGTGATGTCTTGGTTCTCCGGCAGGCTGGTCAGCATCCCTGGGGTGTGGTGGATGCTCAGAGGTCTTGCTTGTCCTCCTCAGGGGAAGCCCCTCCCATCACCCAGTTCCAGGTCTGCTCATCACTTCTGTCTCGATTTCTTCCTGGAACAGAAGATGCATTCCTACCTCCAGCTATCAGAACCTGCAAGAAGAAGCAAGACGCAGTCTCATTTCTAAGTACTCCTAAGCTATTTTCTTCCCCGAGGTCTTTCTGAGTGTTTGCAAGTGCACCTCCAAGTACCTAATGAAATGGATTTTAAAAGCCTGCCCATCTAATCAGATATTTCATGGAAGACATCGCCATTGCTCTAAAAACTCCCCTTCAAAACATAAGCAGCATTCTAGAATATCAGGATGATGATTTTCTCAAAATAAGAATAATGGTAAAGTGGTCAAATGTAGACTAGGGGTCAAAACACAGGAGAAACACGGAATCTCAACTTTCCTTTACCTTCATCAGAACCCAGGAAATGCATCTCCTTAGCCTGTTGTCCAGTCGCTCAGTCATGTCTGACTCTTTTCAACCCCATGGACTACAATGCTCCAGGCTTCCCCGTCTTTCACCATCTCCCAGAGTTTGCTCAAACTCATGTCCATTTTGTCAGTGACATCATTCAATCAGCTCATCCTCTGCCACCCCCTTTGCTTCCTGCCTTCAATCTTTCCCAGCAGGGTCTTTTCCAATGAGTCGGCTCTTCGCATCATATTTCAAGTTCCAACATCTTCTACTGGTCCTGCCTCCTTCTGGCAGCTCAGAAGACATGTCTTTTGAAATAAAAGCCCACTTACATCCTATGAAACAGGCTTCAGAATCAGACTCCAGAGCCTGGAGCCTCAGCAAATCCTGACAGACCCACCTGGAAGCCCCAGAGCCAGATCCTCCATCTGCCTTGAAGAGCAGATGGAAAGGATTTGTGGGCAGTGGAAGGAGAGGATCCTAGGCTTGCGAAGTCCACCAGGAAGTGACTTTGTTCTATGTTGGTGGTGCGGAGAGGAGCGGTGCACGTCAGAGAGAGAGACAGAGAGAGAGGGTCCTGGTGAGGGAAGGAGAAGAGCAGCCTCTTTGCTGATGAGCTGTACTGCAAACAGCGAGTGGAAGCCCAGCTGCTTATGCAAATCCACATCTCAGAAATCTGAGCCGTAGGTCAAGTACAGGCAGCAGAATCACGCTGAACAAAGATAGAAACATCCCCTTGCTGAGAGCCGGCCTCTGGGCAGCGGGCAGGGAGGAAGGGCTCTTTCTGCATGGACAGCTGAGGGTCTCCATCTGCCATCACCTCTGACACTGGGCACAGGAGCGGGTCTGTGTGATGGTGCAGCTTGGTGGTGTCCCTGCCCGACCTCACGAGCCACTGTCTGAAAATAGAGCTCGTCTTGACAGTGGTAATTCCTACTTGTCCATTTATGAACTGAGCTACTTTTTAAAGGCATGATATCGCCACCTCTCCTATTCATGGGTCCCCCGGGACCTGCCTCCATGGCAGCATGCCCCAGCTACGCCCCTGCCCTTTCCAGCCTGGGGTCAGCCACCCTATCATCTTTAAGGGAAATAGCAGGGTTGTCAGCTGTATTATTTGGATGCCGTGCTGCTTAGGGTTGTGGGAAAGAGTAAATCTGTGCACGAGAGAGTAAATCCACAGAACATATTTACACTGTGCTTCGTTTCGTTCAGTTTTTCTTTTTTTTTTTTTAACTTAGCAGGGCAGTTTGACCATGTCTCTTAGAAATTAAAACATGCATCTCCTTTGACACAACTCCACTTCCAATCCAAGCTGTAGAAATAATTGCCTAAATGAACAAAGACACATACATATCAATAATCATAGAAGACTGGAAGCAACCTAAACACTTACCACAAGCAGTCCGTTTACTTTGAGGGACCACTCCAGGTGGCACTGGTGGTAAAGAACCTGCCCGCCAACGCAGAGTGGCCGGTCCGATCCTTGGGTCAGGAAGATCCCTTGGAGAAGGGAATGACAACCCGCTCCAACATTCTTGCCTGGAGAATCCCATGGACAGAGGAGCCTAGTGGGCTAAAGTCCATGGGGGTCACAAAGTCGGACTCAACTGAGCAATTGAGCACAGCACACTGTTCAGTCCGTATGGGGCTGCAGATTGAAATATAATGAGGGATGTTTTAAATTGGTCTTACTGAGGTATGTGAAAGAAAGTGAAAGTGAAGTCATTCAGTCATGTCCGATTCTTTGCAACCCCGTGGACTGTA
Organism: Madoqua kirkii; assembly: GCA_006408675.1. Classification (NCBI taxonomy): domain Eukaryota; kingdom Metazoa; phylum Chordata; class Mammalia; order Artiodactyla; family Bovidae; genus Madoqua; species Madoqua kirkii. The sequence continues at coordinate 159 of SJYC01129458.1, read as the reverse complement.
GCCCACCAAGTTTCTCTGTCCACGGGATTCTCCAGGCAAGAATACTGGAGTGGGTTGCCATTTCCTTCTCCAGAGGATCTTCCCAACCCAGAGATCGAACCCGGGTCTCCTGCATTGCAGGCAGACGCTTTATCCTCTGAGCCAATTGACCTTTAATAA